>PVJH01019015.1:0-43836 GCA_004026705.1 Nesogale talazaci
TTTTTTTCTCTTTCTTCTTTCTCTTTTGCTCCCTTTCCCCCACCCACCCACCCCGCGGGCTGCTATGGTATAGCAGGTTTGTATTGGCATGGGCAATCGGACTGTGCTGAACGCATAGGGGCTGGAATTCGGAGGTGACCAACTTGATGCCATTTTCACCGCCCCTTCTTCTCCCTCCTTTTACTCTGCGTGCTGTTCTGGAATAGCAGGCCCATTTGGGCACGGGTGATCGGACTGTAAATGAACGTGTAAGGGTTGGATATCGGACCGGATCAGCTTCGCGCTATTCCCTTTCCCTCCTACCCCCCCCTTTCTTTTACACTGTGTGACGCTCTGGTTCAGCAGGTCTGTGTTGGCACCGGCGATCGGTCTGGGACTAAATGTGTAGGGGCTGGAATTCAGACCCGACCAGCTTCGTGCCATCCCTCCCCCACTCTTTCTCCCTTTTCTTTCTTCTTTTTCTTTATTTTTTTCATTCAGTTTTCTCTTTTTTCTCTCACTGCTGATCTCATTTTGCTTTTTTTCCCCCACTTTGCTGGCATGCTGCTCGGGTATAGCAGGTCTGGGCTGCCGCGGGCAATTGGAGTGAGCCTGAACGGTGCCTGATCGGCTACGCGGGAATTCAGATCAGTCCAACTGTGCCTAGTTGTACTATTATTATTTTTTATCCTTTCCTTTTCCTCTACTTTTTAAAATTCTTTTCTTTTTCTCCCTTTTCCTTTCTTTCTCCCTCCCCCGCCCCCCCACAGCCTTGTACGTCGCTCTTGAGTCTAGCTCTCCCCTACGGTCCTCCTCCCACCTCTCCTAGGTGGGGAGCCTGACCGCTTGAATCTGACTCTTCCCTGCGGTCCTCCCCCCACCCCTCCTAGCTAAGGAGCCTGGACGCTTGAGTCTGGCACTGCCCTGTGGCCCTACTCCCGCCTTTCCTAGCTGGGAAGCCTGCCTCCTTGAGTTTGGCACTGCCCTGCGGTCCTCCTCCAGCCTTCCCTAGCTGGGGAGCTGGCCACTTGAGCCTGGCTCTGCCCTGTGGTCCTTCTCCCGCCTTCCCTAGCTTGGTAGCCTGGCCTCTTGAGTCAAGCACTTTACCACGGGCCTCCTCCCACCTTCTCAAACGAGGGAGCCAGGCCTCTTGAGTCACGCACTGCCCCTAGCCAGGTGGCACGGATCTTGTACTGCCTGGCAGGCTGCCACCCGCATTCCCTAGCGTGAGTCCTGAGCTGCCCAACACCAATCACTCTGAAAGTACACAAGGGCTTTTGGTAACTGAGGAACATGGCAAAAACCTCTTCAAAGGCATCATGCAAACAACAGAATACCACATCAATAATAATAAGCAAACAATAAAGACAAACGACAGAACCAAATCTCTTTACACTCATCGAAGAATCTGATATGGATCTGACACAAAAAGAAATACTTAGAAGATTGATAGGAGAAATAAAAGAGATGAAGGAAGCTACACAGACAAAGGATGCAACAATAGAGGGGATGAAGGCCACAACAGAGGGAATGAAGATCAAGCATCAGAGGGAAATACAGGAGTTAACAGGGGAAATAGCAGAAGCTGTGTGCAGGGTTGCTGATCTCACGAATAGATTGGATGAGGCTGAGACTTGTATCAGTGATCTTGAAGACAACCAAGTTGACCTCAACAAACATGAAAGACAATCAAAAATATAATAAAAAAGACAGAGAAAAACCTGAGATCAATGAGTGATGCTATGAAAAGGAACAACATCCGAATCATTGGCTTACCAGAACAAGACACGGTGAAGAAAACAACAGCTAATTTAACAAGGGAATTTCTGAAAGAAAATTTCCCCAACCTAGTGAATGAGAACCAGCCTATCATACAGGAAGCAGAGAGGACACTGAGTAGACTAGATCCCAGGAAGAACTCACCAAGATATATAATAGTCAAACTATCCAACTTGGAGGAAAAAGCGAAAGTTCTGAGAGCAACAAGAGAAAAGAGGATGGTCACATATAAGGGTTCTCAGGTAAGAATATGTGCAGACCTATCAACAGACACCATGAAGAGAAGAAGAGTGGACCAATATCTTCCAGAAGTTGAAGGAAAACAACACCTCCCCTAGAATTCTTTACCCTGCAAAGCTATCTATCAAGATATATGGGAAAATAAGGGTATTCCGAGATAAGGAAAAACTCAAAGAATATGCCATGAGACACCCAACCCTGAGGAAAATCTTTGCCGACTCACTATGGCCAGAAGACCAACACCCACCAAGCACAAACAGGAGAACATCATATACTCCAATCTCATCCAGGAGCCAACAGACTAACCCCAATCACCAAGAACTTATGGCCACAAGTAGAATACATAGCAATAAAGAAGCCCCCAATGAAAACACAACAGAACTATGAAAAGGGGAACAAGAAAACGCACACACCAAAAAACACAAAAGGCCAGCGATATACCCACAGATTGGGATCACAACTCTAAAGTCAATGGCCTGAACTCCATCATTAAAATAAAAAGTTTGGCTGACTGACTTGGAAAACATAATGCTTCAATCTGTTGCCTGCACGAAACACATCTTAAGCTTGCAGACAAGAATAAACTAAAAAAAAAAGATTGGAAGAGGATATATCAGGCTAATGGCTAATCAAAAAAAGCAGGGGTCGCAATCCTAATCTCAGATAAAACAGACCTCAAGGTTCAAGGCATAAAAAGAGACAAGGAAGGGCATTTTATAATACTCCAGGGTACACTTCATCAGGAACCAGTGAGCATAATAAATATACACGCGCCAAATGAGAGATCCATGAAATTTGTCAAACAGACTATTCAGAACATGAAAAAAGATGTTACAGACTCAACAATTATAGTAGGAGACTTTAACACGCCACTATCAGAGAAAGACAGATCTTTGGGAAAGAAGCTCAGCAAAGAAGCTATAGAACTAAATACCACAATAAGACGACTAGATTTGATAGACATATTCAGGGCCTTCCACCCAAATGCAAAAAATACACATTCTTCTCAAGTCCACATGGCACATTTTCAAAAATTGACGACATGCTGGAACACAAGTCAAGCATAAGTAAATTCAAACACAGAGATACTACAGAGGTCCTTCTCTGTCCACCATGCCATAAAGCTGGAGATTAATAAATTGACCAGTAGTAAAACAAGGGTAAACAATTGGAGGATGAATAATGAACTTCTGTGGCATGAATGGGTAATGACCCAGATTACAAAGAAGATCAAAAAGCATTTCTAGAAATTAATGAGAATGAGAATACTTTGTATCAAAACCTCTGGGACACTGCAAAGGCAGTTAACAGAGGTAGCCTGATTGCAATAGGAGCATATATGAAAAAGGAGGAGAGTCTTAGGGCAGACACACTCTCACAAAAACTCCAACAACTAGAACAGAGCCAGCAGAATATTCCCTCCAACAGTAAAAGAATAGAAATAATAAAAATTAGGGCAGAGTTGAACCACTGGGAAGACAAAAAAATGCAAAAGATTAATGCAGCAAAAAGTTGGTTCTTTGAAACGATCAATAAAATCGACAGGCCACTGGCAAACCTGACCAAAGAAAGGAAAGAACAAGCAACAATAGACAGGATGGGGAATGAAATGGGGGAAATCACAACAGACCCTAATGAAATTAAACAGATCATCACAAAGTACTACGAATATCTGTACTCCAACAAGTTTAACAATCTGGAAGACATGGACAAATACCTAGAAAAACAATCCATCCCTAGACTGTCCCAGATAGAGGTCAAGGAACTAAACAAACCCATAACAAGAGAAGAGATAGATATGGTTATCAAGAATATACCAACAAAAAAGCTCCTGAACCAGACGGCTTCACTGGGGAATTCTATAAGGCTTTCAGGGAGGAATTGGCACCAATTCTCCACAAAGTTTTCCTGAGTATATAGAAGGATGGAAAACTCCCCAACACATTTTATAAAGCCAGTATAACTTTGATACCCAAACAGCAAGGGGTCCCCCAGGAGTAGAGAACTATAGACCAATATCGCTAATGGACATAGATGCAAAAATCTTCAACAAGATATTGGCCAATAAAATACAAAAATACATAAAAAGCATAATCCATCAGGATCATGTAGGATTCATCCCAGACATGCAGGGATGTTTCAACATCCATAAATCCATCAATATAATACATCATATTGATAAGATGAAGTATGAGAACCATATGATAATATCTATAGATGCAGAGAAAGCATTTGACAATATCCAGCACCCTTTCCTAATCAAGACATTCAGACAGATAGGAATAGGACAGTTCCTCAAGTTAATACAATGTATCTATGAGAAACCGACAGCTAACATAATAGTCAATGGAGTAAAGTCTAAATCAATCCCACTGAAGAAGGGGACTAGACGAGGATGCCCCTTATCTCCATTACTATTCAATATAGTACTGGAGGACTTAGCAAATAACATAAGACAACAGAAAGACATCCAAGGTATCCAAATGGGAGAGGAGAAGGTCAAATTATCATTATTCACTGATGACATGATTCTGTACATCTCAAATCCCAAGAGCTCCACATCTGGAGTACTAACAGTGATAGAGGAATATGGAAGAGTGGCAGGATGCAAGATCAACAAACAGAAGTCAATTGGTCTGCTCTACACATCTGACAAGAACACAGAAGAGATTATGAAAGTAGTACCATTCACAATAGCCAAGAATAAATTGAAGTACCTTGGGATATATCTAACCAAAAAAACAAAAGACCTATACAAGGAAAACTACAAAACCCTACTACAGGTAACGAAAAGTGACCTCCACAAGTGGAGGTATATCCCATGATCATGGATTGGGAGGCTCGATATAATAAAGATGTCTATCCTACCCAGGACACTTTATAAGTTCAATGCTATCCCAATCCAAATACCAACAACCTTCTTCAGAGAACTGGAAAACTGACCACCAACTTCACATGGAGAGGGAAAAAGCCCAGAATTAGCAAGGATCTCCTCAAGGATAAGAACACAGTCGGAGGGCTGTCTTTACCTGATTTTCTCACTTACTACAAAGCCACAGTGGTCAAAACTGCATGGTACTGGCATAATCACAGAAACACAGATCAATGGAAAAGAATAGAAAACCCAAAAATAAATCCATTAGCATATAGACAACTGATTTTTGACAAGGGCCCCAAAAGCCTCAAGTGGGAAGGTGATGCCCTTTTCAACAAACGGTGCTGGAGACGATGGAAATCTACATGTAGAAAAGTGAAACAGTATCTCTACCTCACCCTATGCACAAGAACAAACTCCAGGTGGATCACAGACCTTGAAGTAAAACCACAAACCTTCAGACACATTAGCAAGAGAATCGGAGAAAATCTAAGAACCTTGACCCAGGGAATACAAAGGCTAACTGTAATAGGACAGGGTACACATGAAAGGGAACCTGAAATTGACAAATGGGACTAAGAATAAAACACATGTGTGCATCAAAGAACTTTACTAAGAGAGTAGCCAGGCAACCCACAGACTGGGAGAGGATTTTTATCAATGTTACAACAGACAAAGGGTTTATTACAAAAATCTACAATACCCTCGTTTCCTGCAAGAAGAGGAAAACAGATAACCCTTTGAAGAAATGGGAAAAAGAAATGAAAAGAAACTTCACTAGGGAGGAGGTCCATATGGCCAACAAACATATGAGAAAATGCTCCTGCTCATTAGCCATCAGAGAAATGCAGATCAAAACAACCATGAGATATCATCTAACACCCTTGAGGCTAGCCCAGATTAGAAAATCAGAGTGCAACAAATGTTGGAGGGGATGTGGCGAAACAGGAACACTACTACAGCCACGATGGAAAGCAGTCTGGTGATATGTAATGAAAATGGAAGTTGAGCTACCCTATGATCCAGCTATCCCACTATTGGGTAATATCCAGAAGAGGCAAGAAATAAACCACAGCCAGTGGTATGCATGCCAATGTCTATTGCAGCACAATTCACAATCGCAAAGAGTTGGAAGCAATCTAAATTTCCATCAGTAGATGAATGGATCATCAAACTCTGGCACATACACACAATGGAGTACTATGCCTCACTCAAAAGCTCAGAAGAGCACATGAAACACATCTCTGCATGGGAAGAACTGGAGGAAATTATGCTAAGCGAAGTCCGTCAATCACAAAAGGATAAGTATGGCATGGGCCCCCTGAGGTAAGTAGAAACATTATGGTGAGTATAAAAGAGAAGACTCCTACACCATAATAACTGGCCCAAGAGATAGGGTAAGGGGAGGAGGGAGGACCAAACCGAGGGAGGTACACGTTGGATGCAACACCGTAATGGGAGAAGGATGAGGGGGTGGAGGGGAGTTAAAAGGGAGTTCAAAAGTGAAAGGATAACATTGGGAATGGGGCACTAATCCACCAGGGGCGGAGTACGGGTCTTGTCTCCACAGAAACCAGAGTGGGTAAGCAGTTCCTACCACGAAGCACTCAACCATGAGGACAGCGTGGACGCATGGAAGGATGCAAGAAAAGAGAGCTATAGAGCCAGACGCAACCAGAGTCAGATGGACTCCATCCCTAGTAGTGGGCATGGCAGAGAACAGGAGGGAGGGGCCAGCATCCTACACCCACAGGGACAAAGACAATAAGGGAGGAAGAGAAAGAGAGCTGGTCCAAGCTCCACACTGACACATGATGCTCAGAGGGACGCATTCTTCTGGAGACCCATGGCACCACAGAAAGGACTGAGCAACCGATTCCTGGGGGCATGAGAGAGGAGAGGAGAAGGGGGTGGAGACAAACTCATGGACAGGGAGGGAGAACAACAAGTGGTCAGGAATCGATGGAAAGGAGGGTGTGGGAGGTCTGGTCGGGATTAAGCAAGGACAATGAATCTGTGAGAAAACAATGAAACGCCAATGAAGGTGGAACATGATGGTGGGACAGGAGGGAGATGAAAGGAAATAGAGGAAAGAGCTAGAAGGTAAAGGACACTTGCAGAGGTCTAAACATATGTATGTCCACACATAGATACAACTATCTATTATAAGGTGGGGATAAATTTAAGAACATATCTATAGGCCAAATATTATGGTAGCAAGTGGACCTTGGGCCCTCACCCTGGTGCTCACTCAATGCAAGAACACTTTGTTCTATGAATCTGGCATTCCTGGAGGCTCACTGGTCCAACATGATCACTGAAGTAAAATGGGTGCACAAACAAATGTGGTGAAGAAAGCTGATGGTGCCCAGCCATCAAAGGATATATCTGGGGTCTTGAAAGCCTGAAGATAAACAATAGACCATTTACCTGAGAAGAGACTACAGCCACACAGAAGAAGCTCAAAGCCAGCGTGGTGGTGAAAGTGGTGAAAGGTCTAGGCAAGAGACATCAAATGGGGGGGAATAAACATATATCACTGTGTGCACACATCCCCAAGGTGCCCACTGAGGACATGTGGGAGCATGAGCAAGAGTGGTGAAGAAAGCAGATGGTACCCAGCTATCAAAAGATATAGCATCTGGGGTTTTAAAGTCTTGAGCATAAACAAGCAGCCATCTAGCCCAAGAGCAACAAAACCCACCATAAAAGAGGCTCACTTGCCTGTGCGAGCAAGAGGTGCTGAAACAATCAGGTATCAAAGAACGAAAATCAAAATCAATGGAACAATTAACTCCCCAATCGCTGAAGACAAATGGATACAGAGGCAAACAGAGTAGAAGAAACGGTGGTGCCCAGCTACCAAATGATTGAATGCCTGGAGTCTCAAAGACTTGAAGATAATCAAGTCGCCATTCAGCGCAGAAACAGCAAAGCCCACATGGAAGAAGCACACCAGCATGCGTGATCAAGAGGGGTGGAAGGGAGCAGATATCAAGCACCAAAGAACAAGAATCACATCATTACAAAGGAGGGGAAGAGCAGGGTGGGGACCTAAGGCCCACTGGTGGGTAATTGGTCACCCCTTTACAGGGGAGTCACAGGGAAGAGATAGACCAGTCAAGGTGCAGCTGGGCAGTGATGATGCATACAAGTTTCCTCTGGTTCCTGAAGCCTTCCTCTCCCCCCCCCCCCGCCCTAACTATCATGGTCCCAACTCTACCTTATAAATCCAGATGGACTGGAGAAGGTACACTATTATAGAGGGGAGCTGGAGATATGGGGAAACCAAGATGGATGAGCCCCTTCAGGACAATGGTTAGATTGGAGATGCTGGAAGGGTAGAGAGAAGGTGGGGTAGAGAGACGGAACCAACGGCAAGGATATACACATAAGCTCCTATTGGAAGGACGGGCATCAAAGGAGTGGGTTGGGGGAGAAGTCGGGCAGTGTAAGATATGACAGAACAATAACAATGTATAAAGTTTTGAGGGTTGGTGGGGAGGAGAGAACAGGGGAAGGGGGGAAGGGATGGAAAAGCCGATACTAGGGGCTTAAGGGAAAAGGCTTACGATTGGAGAACAATAATAGAAGTGGACATGTGAGGGTGCTTAACAAAATATGTTTATTTATGTATTGTGAAAAACGATGTATAAGCCCACAATAAAATGATTCAAAAAATACACAAAATAAAATATACCATTTAACCAAAAAAAAAAAAAAAAAAAAGAAAGAAAAGTGAATGCTATGGCAGGTCTGTCATATTTTCAGAGAGCTCATATTCACAAGAAAGAAGGAAGTGTATGGCTGAAGATATCCTGGGTTCCCCTGTGACCAGGGGAAGCTCTCCCCACTCGGGATTGGGCTTGGGGAGGAGTTTTCCTGGTAGAAACTCCACCTGCAGCGAAGGGTGCAGAAGTTGTCCTTAATCAAAGCCAAAGCACCATGTTGCCCTGGGTGTCTCTTTGCTCTCCAGGGGGGTGGTTGGTCTTTTTAAGTGCTCTCTCCCTCATTATAGTAAAAGGAGAAACATGAAGAAAAGCTGTGTTCCACCGTGATGCAGCCCCACAGCCACATCAATATTTATGATGCAGCAATTGACCGGGATGGGGGTGGGGTGGGGTAATAAATGGTGAAGCTGCTGCTATAGAAACCACCTTGAGAGTGTGACTGAACAGTAAAGGGGAGACATTAGTTGTTCAACCTGGACAGAGAGCTTGGAACCAGAGTGAATTTGAAAAAATGGGTACCATGCAATGACAATAAAACGTCAAGCCAAATCATTAGCACTCTCAGGGGAAGGTAACAAGGTGGTATCAAATGACTCAGGTTTTTTGACAGCCCTGATGAGGAAAACTAGAAAATAGGTTCAGTCCAGCTTCCCAGCTCCCAAAGAAAAGCTGCAATCAGCCATGGTTGCTTTATAAATTGTCACAAATAAGAAAGTGTCATGATAGTTTAAAAATACTTGATTGTGATGTATTGAATGCAGTGTGTGTGTGTGTGTGTGTGTGTGTAAATTGGAGGCTCTAAGCTCTGGAGTCTGGACTGGGTAGAAAAGACCTTTTTCTCTCTCCTGGGTTCCAGAAGCTTCAGGCTGGGGCAGACATATTTGGGGCACATCTCTAAGAGTGGCACCCCTGACGGGCATTCTCCCACTCTTTCATGATTCCACCCTTGCCTCTGCCCCCAACCAGAGATATACTGCTCAAGAGCTACAGTTAAGGGCAGCCTGGTGCAGGGATCCACATCTGGTCCTTCCCCTCACCCTAGTGATTCTACTGCCTGGCTGAGAAATGGGCAGGGAAGTCCAGGAGAAGAACTTCCATACTGTGAGCACTGAACATGTGCTAAACAATTGTTTTAGGTATGGGTTGTGCCTTGACTTATTTTTACCTCTGAGGAAGTCCTACAATTGCCCCAATTTGGACATGTGGCCCAGAGAAGTTAAGTACCATATATACTCGAGTATAAGCTGAGACTTTCAGTACAATTTTTAAGTAGACTTTTGTGGTAAAATTCGGTGCCTCGGCTGATATGCTGAGTAGGTTTATACTCGAGTATATACAGTAGTTTGTTTAAATTGAGATGAGTGAGCTGGGATTCAAACCGAAGCAATCTGGCTACCAAGGCTGAGCTCTGACTGCCACTGTGTGCACTGCTCTGAGTTTACAGGACTTTGGTGAGGATTCAAACATTCTTATCAGTCCTCTAGAGCAGAGAGGTCCTTTTCTGTGAGCTAGGATGGTGAATACATTTTGCAAGTTAAGCCCCAGTTACAATCCTCAAGGTAGAACAAGCATTTCCCTTTATTTTAATCGACTCCGAGTTCTGCAGAAACACACTGCGGCAACAATGCATTTGATAGAAAGCAGCTCCCTAAACGGGTTTACATTTAATAGAACACAAGGCGGGTCACTCTGACTTCATTGACAGTCTACAGTGAAGCGCTGCCATATGTTAATAACTTCTGGAATCAGTTTCTACCCTTGACTATGGGTACAACCTGTTCCAACAGCCATTTGCCCCACCTAGCGATATCTCTATTAGCGATCGTAACCTTGTAGACTCTTTGTCTGCTGTGACCTCTTGACCCTTCACGCTCCACCTCAACTCAGTAGGTGCCACGTGGGAGAGACGAGTCAAGAGGAAGCGACTCGGTGTAGTGGACAATGTTCCCATAACCACCCTCATCTGCTGTTGGAGAGTTGGATTGGGTTACCATCGGTCATCTGCTTTATGGAAATTGTCACCAGTCCACTGAATGGGCTGCTCACCTCTAGCTTCTGTGCCGGCCCCTCAGGAAAGTCAAGGGATTTCAAGGCTGTACTATGGCCAGCTCCTAGGAGCTGACTCAAGAATGGTTCAATCATTTAAAAATCCATAATCCTCGAAAACAAACCAAAGCTCAGCCAGTCAAGCTCGGACGTTGAGAAATGAATCACGTGAACAGTTTAAGCAAGCCTCCCCTTGGGTGTGGCATTTCTCAAAGAAAGAAAGGGGTGCTGAAGACTTCTGTAATTTGTGCCTTTGGTATGTCAGGTGTTAAAATTACTTTTCGGTATAATCCCCACAATGCACTCATTGGGTTTATTGGTTTATTTGTCAAAGGAGGGGAAATCATGATGGAAAGTCTGTCTTTTAAATGAGCAGAGATCTGGAGAGAATGCAGACCACTGGCAAGAGGAATGTAGCGGATGGACCTGGACGTGCACACGCAGAAGGTGAAAAAGGGCATCATGTGACTGGGGCCCAATGAGAGCCTTGCAGGGTCCACAGAGAGCCCTCACTGTGGCTTGGGGGTGAAGGACATACGATCACGGCTCAAAAGGATGAATGCCAGCCTGCAGCTGAAGGCAACAAACTGAACATCTGCCAAGATGGGATTGCTCAGAGGAAGGCCAGTGGCCCTACTGGCCTGGAGCCCAGGATGCATAACCAGAGGGAAGAGGGGCATGCTGGGAGAGTAGTTGGAGGCAGATACCCAAATGCAGATATGCCCCCACACAAGTACCCCGACTGAAAACTCTTACCCATGCTACACCATGCTTCAAGATAAAATTTCATTTATTTGTAATTAGAAATAAATATTTCAAAACATATAATCATATATTGTATTTGTGATTAATCACTATGCTTTAATTATGTTCAATTTGCAACAATGAAAATACATCCTAAAAAATAAAATATAGCCAACATATCATATATTTGCATTGTGATTCATAACAGTAGCAAAATTACAGTTATGAAGTAGCAATGAAAATAATTTTATGGTTGGGGATCCCCACTGTATTAAAGGATTGAGAACCACTGATCTACAAGGATGGACCACGAATTCATTCTAGTCTTGTCTTAGTCTGAGCATGAGCTGTCCATTCTGACTCAGAGACTCGATACACAAAGAGGAGCCATCTCACCATTGCTGTTAGGTTTGAATCCATGGTGACAGCCACGGTGTCTATTTGTCTCCTTGAAGGGCTTCCTCTTCTTATTCTTTTTTCTCGGCCCTTCTACTTTTTCAATAATGATAACCTTTTCCAGGGACCGTTCTCTCAGCTAACCTGTCCAAAGCACATGCGGGCAGTCTCACTCTCTTCGTTTCTAAGGAGTCTAAGCACACTTCCCTCTAAGACTTATTTGTTCTTCTGACAGTTCATGGTATATTTGATTTTCTTCAACCCCATCATTCTAATCCATCAGTTCTTCTCCAGTCTTCCTCATTTGTTATCCAGTTTTCACACGCATTAGGTGATTGAAAATAACATGGCTTGGGTCAAGTGCACCTCAGTTTTCAAACTGTCATCTTTGTTCTTAGCCATCAGGTTTGGGGTTCCCTTGCTCTTTTTTAAATGCACTATGCTCCCCACCTTCAGGTCTTTTCCCAACTTCCCTCTCTCTTGGAATTCTCTGACTCTGCCTATCTGCAGGGCAAGGCCCTTCACCTCTTACCGATCTCTTCTCAGACCACATTACCAACCAGCCCTTCCCTGATCACCTTATTTCAAATAGCCCCTCACTCTCCACCCTGCAGCTCTCCTCCAAGAACTGTCCCCTCACCCTTTCTCCTGCTTTGGGTTCCTCCAGGGTACTTCCCATCACCTAGCAAAGCAAGGACTTCACAGGCCTCTCCAGAGTGTGGCCTTCCTAGGCCATAAGCTCATGATGGCAAGCAGTTGGGATTGATTTTGGGTTTTGACACTGTCACATTTCTTTTTCCGGAAAAGTGAGTGCCTGACACATAATATGTACTCGATAAACACTGATGAGTGAATAATGACACTCTGGATGGGGATGTGAAGAAACAGGAGGAAGTGGCATAGATAGCTTCCAGTTTGCAAGGGGGACACAACCGAGTTCAGTGATCATGAGAAGGAGCTTATCTACAGAGGACTATGAGGAGATGAAGGAGCCCTGGTGGCACAGTTGGGTAAGCACTGGACTGCCAACCACAAGCTCAGCAGTTCAAACCCACTAGTCCTCAGGGAAAAGATGAAGCTATCTGCTCCTGTAGACTTACAGCCTCCCAAGCCCTATATAGATTGCTATGAGTCAGGCTTAATTTGAAGATAATGGATTTGGGTAAAGAAGAGCTGGGGATATTTTGGATGCTCATTACATTAGAAACATAGAAAAAGGTGTCTTTGGATCTTTAGAGGTATGTGACAGGCGCTGAATGGATCAAGGAGAAAGTGCATTGGTCAATATAGGCTGGCGTTTGCAGAACAAATAACCAAATCCATTGTCATCAAAGTCAATTCCAACACATAGTGACTCTGTAGGCTAGGGTAGAACTTTCCCGGTGAGTTTCTGAGACTGTAATTCTTGATAGGAGTGCAAAGCCTCGTCTTGCTCCCAAGAAGCAGCTGGTACTTTCAAACTGCTGACCTATTGCAAAAATTATCAATAAAGCCTTACATTTCAACAGCTTGATTTCTAGCTCACACACATCAGATACAGGTTAGCACCTCTCTCCTCCACCTGACGACTCAGGGGTCAAGGTTGCCTCTATCTTTGATGTCAACATCTCAACACCTGGCTTCCAGAGCCTATGGCAAAAGAGAGAAATTACCATATATATTCTAGTACAAGCTTACCTGAATATCAGTCAAGGCACCTACTTTTCCACAAAAACTGCATTAAAATGTGCTGGAAAACTCGGTTTATACACAAGTATATATGGTATGCACTAGGATTATGCACTAGTTCTTAAATGCTTCATTTTTCAAATGGCATGTGCCATTTACACCTAATTCTCATTCTGTATTGCAAATTCTACCCCCAAGTACCCCAAGGGAGGTAGAGGTACCTGCGAAGAACCTAGAGTCCTTGGCAAGCTCTACTGCCTCTGATTCAGAGACCCTGGCTGCTTCTGAGTGGCCTGTGGATGCCTTTCTGAGAATCAGTGTTAAGATCACAAATGTACAACTTTCCCAGACAGAAGTGCAGAGAGAGCTAAGGATGCAAGTGGCAGAATCAGAAAAGAACTGAGATGCCGTGCAAAGCAGTCTGATACCCAGAAGGACTCTGGAATTCCCTTCAGAGGCGTTCTTCTCAAGGGCTAAGGAGACACAGGCACTTGGCTTCACACACGGACCACATATGGCCACCTAGACTGTGCTCGTTCTAATTACAGGGGCTAGCTACCTTCACGATAGGTAGTAGCCCTGGAAGTTCCCAAAAACTGGCCCACTGAGGGGCAGCGAAGACCGTGATAGCTAGAAGTGAGGTCCAGACATTTGTGTACTAAAAGTTCCCAGATCACAAGGGTCTCTCCTTCCTGTTTTTCTCTCCCTCTGTTTCACTGAGCTTCTGACAAAGGTTCCTTTTGTAAATGTCAGCTTGGCTTGCCTGCATTCAGGAAAACAATTAGATAAACAGAAAGGAGCACTCCAGGATGGGACTAAGAGACCTGAGGACCCCTGCTGGCAAGAAGTAGTAATCGCAGCTTCCTTTGCAGAGGGACCTGAATGTAACTAGGGGAAGAGCATCTGGAAGCCCAAAGGTCCGGAAATGAGGACAAACAAGGATTCTCTTGTGTCAGTGTTGTTCCATTAGCATAAAAGCCTGTTATCACTCTTATATTTCAGATGAGGAAACAGGTTCAAAGGCAGTGATCCATTAGGTAGCTGGTGGGCAGGAGAAATGCTACAGAGAGTGGGGATGAAGGGGCTCAGGTGCATAGTCAAATGTCTGCTTGGTAACCTACCTCTGGTGAGTCCTGGTGACTTAAAGGGCTAAGGAGTCCGAAACAACTCAGTAGCAGAGGGTATTGGTTTATGCTACGGCCTGATCATGGCAATGGCACGGGACTGGGCAATGTGGCTTCCTTACAGCTAAGGTCCCCATAAGTCAGTCAGAGGCAGCCACGAACAGTTGCAATAACAACATGTTACAACCAACCAGCTCCTCGAGTAAAGATGCCAGCATTAGGACTGTCTGCTCCCTACACTTGCTCTTCCGTGGTAAGAGAGCTACTTCTAGAAGATGCTATTGGTTTTAAAGAGCAAGTTTCTGCCAGCTTTAGGAAGAGCACTAAGATCTAAAACTGTGAAAACACACACACGCAAAGTCCTTCCTGGGGCTACTTTGTCAAAATCATTAGTGACTTATCTCCAACCCCAAAAAGAGGCAAATTGTATTCTCCTCTGTCAGACAATATTTTGATTGGCTTGTGCTTGGGCAAAAGAGAAAACTTGCCTGCCCTCCCAATAGCTTCTCTTGGCGGTGGGGGGGGGGAGGGGTGTGGGTGGGGAGGGATGGCTTTCTGTTGGGAATGGAAGGGTCCAGAGTTGCATACAAAAATGTGTGTCCCTCCAAATGAAAGAGTGCATACAGGACTTTGAGGAAAAAAAAAAACAACCTTGGCATTCTTCTTAGACAATTTTATAGAAAACCACTTTCAGCTTAGGTAGCAAGGGAATTTCAGAGGCAGGACACCACAGAAATGTTCATTGACTTCCCAGAGGGGACAGCGTTCTTCCTGTTGCTACCCTGTCTAGTGACTACTCAGTAACAAGTAATGGGCTTGGGCCCTAGAAAGATAGCCCAGCACGTTTCTAGCTCCATGTGCTACCAAGACCAACGCCTGCAGGCATCACGCTCCAGTCTAGCACTAGCTAGGCCCGAAACAGAGTCTGTACAGTCAAGTCCGAGGGCCCAATAAAGCACCACAGAAGCCATCGTTTCATATGCTATTCCTTAGGAGCTCAGGGAGCATTGGGGTAAGGAATAAACTGACAGAAAGATTTCTTCCAGGATTCACTTTTATCTCTTGCTGCTGCCATTATTACTTCTGACTCATAGCGACCCCATGTCCAAGAGAAGAACACGATTTCACATTTGTTGCTGTTTGAACCCAGTGTTGCAGCCACTGTGTTAACCCATTTCCATAAAGGTCTTCTGTAAGCATTGGACTGCTAACCACCAGATCCTTGGTTCAAACCCATCCGCTGTTTCTCAGAAGAAAGATGAGGCTACCTATTCCCGTAAAGATCGGCAGTCTCAGGAACCCTGTACAGGCTCACTGTGACCTGATAGAACTTGATTGACTTGATATAACTCGGCTTTTCAATTTGGTCTGGCTTGGTTGCTACTATATCCAGCAGGATGTCCTTCTCCAGGGACTGGTCTCTCCTGACAACATGTCCAAAGTACATGAAACAAAGTCTCACCACCCTTGCCTCTACAGAGCAGGCTGGCTGCACTTCTTCCAAGACAGAGTGCTTTGTTCTTTTGGCTGTCTATGGGCATTTCCCTATTTTCTACCCGCACCACCGTTCAAGTGCATCCATTACTCTTCCACCTTCCTTATTCGATATCCAACTATTATGTGTCTACGAGGCAATGGAAAATGCCATGGCTTAGATCAGGGTTGCCTTAGTCCTCAGGGTGACATCCTTGCCCTTCAATTCTTTAAAGATGCGTTGGGGACCAGATTTGTCCATTAGCGATAAGGAAGCTCAGTGAGGACTACCATTTCAGACCCCAAGGTGCTCTGGGCCTCCAGATATGAAAAAGACGACGACAACAAAAAGACTCCTTGGTCAGGGGTTGTTCTAAAAAGCCCATCTTAAATAAATATGAGAACAGTTAGAAATACGATTAAAAATATCTTTATAAAATAGTTTTTCATGAACAATTTGAGGAAAAGGCATTCATTCTAAAGGCCAGAATGCCACTTCCATCCATGCCTCTCATTGCTTCTGTTAAATGCCTGGGGGGGTGCTCTCATTCCAGTTCAGGGGATTAGGTCCTTGGACTATCCAGGTGGTGGATATCTAGGCTCCAGGTTCATTCTGGTTAGGAATTATCCTGAAGGGATGACTGCTTGGAGTGTCACATTACAGGGATGGGGATTTACTGAAGCCCCTACTCACTTAGGCCTCAAGCTTCCACTCTTGTTGTCCTTGTCCCTAGAGCCAGTAAAACCACAGTTCAATTTCAAAATTCACTCTTCCAAATTCAGCAAATGCTTTCGTGTGTGTGTGGGGGGGGGTTCTCTCTCCCTCTCCCTCCCTCCTTCCCTCCCTCTCCTTGTGTCATTACAAGGGGCTTCCAAAGTGCATGAGAAAACTGTTGTTTTCGTTGAGGCTGCTGCTTCATTTTTCTTAGCTCAATGTAACGATTATTTCCCTTTCACATTTCAACCAGTTGATTTCGTTGACTGGTTGGGATAGTTAGCCTAAATTACCCAGCATGCATCATGCCATCACCCGATCAGAAGCAGAATCATGTGGCCCCCTCCTCACTGTTTCTCTGATCCCACTTTCTCTTCCTTTAATTCCTCTTTCACAAAGTAACCAAAAGATCTTTGCTCAAACCCTTCAAAGTACCATGAATTCTGAAATAAGATTCAAGTCCTTAGTTTAGAAAATTAGACCCCAGTGCTGCCTCATCTTTGCCCCCTCCCTCTCTGTCAAACCAGGACACCCCCTGTCACATGGCCAAGATGGGTGTGCTAACTCCCAAGGCCATGCTCTTTCCCATATCTGGGTTCAAGTCCATGCAATGAGTCTAATAAATTAACAAGGGTGAAACTCAACGAGTACACATGATAGTGGTGTTCTCATATATCTTCTTGTTTTTTTCTTGGGAGTGGGTGTTTTTCCTGTGCGTCAGAAATTCAACTAAGTATTACCTCGGAGGAGAGCGGAAGTTGGGGCGGATCCTCTAGGTCATAGCTCTGTCTGTGAATTCATCATTGCTATGACATTTCTGACAATGTTTCCAGTCACAAAGGCACCCAGGAAGAAAACTGCAGGTTCACTCTCCCTGACAAACAAGGATCAGATTCCAGGGTGCTGGAACCCACTCACATCCAAACAAGTCTACTGCCACCTGATGGCAGTTTCCTGAAATTCCAGTCAGCCAGTGCCCACAGAAAAGCCTGTGCTTCTACAAATTGGAAACTGGCAATAGGATTATTTCCATTCTTGGCCTCTGCTGCCCCGTGACCTTTCCTTCTCTGATAAGCAAGCATTGTCTCCACAAGAATACCTGGGCGTCCAGAACTAACGGTGCAGCACTACTAGCAGTGGGTATGAGTTCACCTGGTTCAATCCTATAGGGGATGATCTTTAAAGAGGGGGAAAGGGGGAAATGGGGAAAGGGGACTAGGAAGAATGAGCTATGGTGCTCTGCTTGTTGAAAGAAGGCAGAGAACTATGAGGCACTTTTTTATGTTTGATTCTTAATAGAGAGCAGTTAAAAAATTAAACCTTTACGACTGTGCAAAGTACTCAACTAAACTCCAGGAGTCACAGGCAAGGGGGATTTTGCCATAAGCTGGGTATAGGCAACCCCAAGTCCACGTCACCAGCTACTGAGGGACAAAGGAAAGGGATATGTTTTTGTTAGAATGTTCTGGTTAACCAACAGGGAACCAGAAATCTCCTTTGAGAAAACCCTAGTGGAATAATAGGCTGTGCATTGGCTTGCTAACCACAAAGTCAGCAGTCGAAACATACAGGGTGCTCTGCTAAAGATGTCCAACCCAACGAACCCACTAGAGCAGCTGGACTTCTTCTTAGAGGATAGCGATGGGTCAGAAGCAACTCTGGCCGCGAGTTAGGTTGGGGTCTGAAAGTAGCATGCCTTAGAAAGTCTGACTCTGGGGAACAGGATGGATATCTATGTGATGACTGACTGACTGTTCATTGGCCTGGTGGGTTCGGCCTCCTCATGAAGACCTAAGAGAACTGGCCTGGTGCCCCTGGGCCAAAGCCTGCCATGTCTCCAGACACTGCTCTCTGCCTTCCTTTCCTAGTCAACAGGTCGGCCTTGGACCCCAAACCCACAGATGTTTCCCCCTGGCTAGGAATGTGCTCCCAGCTCAGGATACCCCAGTTCCGTGATCCAAATTAAGGACAAAGAGTGCTGTGAGTCTTGCAGCTAGACCCTTGGGCTCCAGTCATGAAGGGGGGGGCGGGCACTCGCTGGGGCCTGATTTGATCCTAAAGCCCATTGGGGCTCCCAGATCGCGCCACCCCGTGGTGAAGTACTTACTGGAAACTATAGTGTGCCTCCAGATCCCCTCAAATGGTTGGGTCTTCAGAAAACAGTGTCCTCCACGGTGGCTCAACTCCCTTTTTCACAAAAAAAGCAAAGGAACGCTGAGCCCCTGCTGGACTGAGTCTAGCCAATTGGGCCAGGATTTGGTGGGTGGGGGAATACGGGGCCAGCAACTGTTGGTCTCTAAGGCCGCCCCTTGCGCGGGAGGAAATGCTCCCTGCCCGTGATTGGCGCGACCGTCGGGGTGGGCGGGGCCGTTGGGAAGGCGGGGTCATATGAGTGGGCGGAGTCTCCGCGCACCCTCTGGCGCCCAGTCGCAGCCCTGCTCTGCCTCAGACAGAGCGCGCTTCGCCTGCAGCCACGGTCTCCGCGTGCTGCGGCCTTTGCTCTGCCTCGCTCGGCTGCTGCGCCTGGGCAGCTCGTCCCGTCCCTCTGGCCGTGCCCCCCCCCCCCCCCGAGCGCAGCCATGAGTATCCGAGGCATGCTGCGGGCTGCTGTGCTGCTGCTGCTCATCCGGACCTGGCTGACGGAGAGCGGCGCCCCCAACCCCACCACCGGCTTCCAATTCGACCACACGCCCGTTCCTGACGTCGTCGGCGAGGACCTCTTCCAGTGGTGAGTGGCGCACCCGCTAGCCTGAGAGGGAAAAGGGAACAATAGGGACGACTCTGGGCTCCACCACCCCGCACCTTGTGTCCAGACCGCAGTGGGAGGGTGGGGGAGAGCGCCCCCCCTCCGGACTGCCACCGCTCCCCAAGGAATGAGGTCCTAACAGATCTCCCCAGCCAAGTCCCTGGGACCCTGTATGTGAAGGGGGTTGGGGAGTGGGGACCTGGGAGAAGGGGCAGACACAAAACAGACGCAAGAGACACCTGTTGGAGTGTGGATTTCTGCTCAATTCCCAGGGGCCCTCGGGAGCGCGCGCGCGCGCCTGTGTGTGTGTGTGTGTGTGTGTATGTGTCAGAGTTGGGGGTCCTTCCTGATGCAGACCTCGATCATGGAACCAGACCTGGGAGCGCCTTCATACTTACGAGAAAACATCCGAAGATCAAACATGTTTGTTTTGTTTTGTTTTGTTTTGTTTTGTATTCCAAGTTTATGTGGATCCACGAAGATCGACGATCAGAATCGCTGTTCCACAGTCCGCTATTGACATGTACATCATATGTGCGCACGCGGGTCTGGTGTGGGGGCTATGGATTCTGAGCACAGGCACATGGCTAGTGCGCAGTGGGGAAACGGGCGGGAATGCATCCTTTTAAATCAGGAATAATTCAGGCACATATTGTGGCATGTGGCAACATAAAAATGATGCTTCCGTATCAAATGGGCTTTTTAAAAAATAACAAACCAGAAATGAACAGGAATTGGGGGGGTGTGAAGATACTTGGGTAGTGTTCTAGCAGAAAGCCCTGCAGGGACCTCAACCTGTTACACTAGACTGTACTAAGAAACAGGACCACACACACAGAGATTCGGGGGAACTGGCATTTCCTGGGCAAGAAATAAAAGATTGGGGGGGGGGCACAGGAATGCCCAGAGCGTGTGCTCCTTCACAGTCCCCTTTTGGAGGGCAGCCCCATTGAAAGGCTCAGTGTCTGTGGTGAGCCTCACAGAGACTTCTGGCAAGGCTGGCTCTCTGCCGGGCTGAGCGAAGCCTTCCTTTTTTCTGGTAGACTCAGACACCTCCAGCTGGACTCCCGTGCTTAGCAAGAGAGAGCCAGCCCTCTTCCCCAGAGCTGGTGTCTTTTCAAGGGCAGCCCTGAGCCCCATGAATCAGATTTGGCAATGGTTAGATAAGGGGTATAAATCTCTGCCACATGAGCAAGCCCCCAACCTCCACCCCCGCATCTTTTGCCAACCGCCAAGTCTTGAAGAGATGCACAAAGGCAAGGATGAGGGGACAGCAAACTGCCCAGCCCAGGTAACTGTACTGACCATGCAAGGCACCTAGGGGGGCAGATTCCTCCTCCTAGGGTAATTTGGTGCTCCTGAGAGGAGCCCCCACCCCCAACCTGGGAAGCTGTGTTCCTGTTGACTGCCAAGTGGGGCGCCTCAGGGGTTGAAGTCATGCATTTTCCCCAAGGCTCCCTCTGCTTGCTCCCTCCCCTGCCCACTTCCCCTAGCTGCTGTCCCCCACCCCCACCACCAAGTCCCTTCAGCCTGCCTGGCAACAAGCTCCAGCCTCTTGCCCCACCCTCAGGACGAAAGCTGAGGAGGGGGAGGGGGGAGCCAGAGAAGGGAGGGGGAGTCTGCGTCACACAGAGATTCTGGCTGACTCACAGTGGGGAGGGAGGGGGAGCTTGGACACTTGCGACAGCACAGGTCTGTAGGGGAAAGCAAGGCCTGACACGACTGTGGCCAGGGTGTCTTTGCTATCTGGTCTCTGCGGAGCAACGCGACACTTTTTGATGATCGATGACTTCTCTGTTTCAGCAAAAACTGCGCCAGTGAAGCTGTGGTTCACAAGGTTTTGGAGAGGGTGTTGACGGGGTATGATGTCCGTCTGAGACCGAATTTTGGAGGTAAGGGGCCTCCAGTGCAGACCTTGGTGGTAAAGTGGAGACAGAAGGCCACCCCCTCCAGGCACGCAGACCAGCGGGCTCCAGACCTCGACAGACCATTTCCAGGCGCCCCAAGGCCAGCCCCAGGTCTTTAGAAATGCTTCTGGAATGTCTCCCAGTCCTCTGCGAGAGGCCTCCTGCCCCCTCCCCCATTCCCTGGTGAGCACACCCAGTGTGAAGCTGGAGCCCCTGTGGGTGGGAAAGCACCACCCACACAGGAGCCTGCAGGACTCTGGCCCAGGTTCGGCTCAAAGTAGAATCACCTGTCAGCTTCCACAGAGAGAGCAAGATGTACTTCTGTCGTAGCACACATTCTTCCTGCCCCGTGCACACACTCTACTGAGCTAGTTCAACAGAGTGCAAGGGTTGTGGGGGCAGAGGTGGGCAGGGCAGAGGCGAGGGCTCACCTTCTGGGACTTTCCCCTTGCTCGTAGGGCCCCAGATCAAGCCAAATCAAGCCTTACTCATCTAAGCTGCTGGCGAGAAGGGTGCCCACTCTGAAGGGTTAATGGTAGGGAACAGACACAGGCTGCCTAGACCAGCAGGGGGTCCCTTGAAAACTCACAGCTACCCCTCTGGCCCCTGAGCTGAGGAGTGGTGCACCACCCCCACCCCCATGGTTCTGTTGCTCCTTCCCAAGTGTAGGGGCTGGAGGGAGGAAGTGCCAGATGCCAAGGTGAGTGGACAAACAGGGGTGGGGGGTGCGGGCGTCGGCGTCAGAGGCAGCAGCAGCAGTGGACTCAAGTACAGGGTAGACTGGAGCAGGCAGGAAGCAGATTCAATGATGTCACAGCACCCACCAGCAGCAGCAATACCCCCTTTGGGCAAAGAAGACAGCTTCCTTTTCTCCCCTCTTCCTCCCCCTCCTCCTCAACATCTTTCAAGTCTATCTCCACCCGATGACTCAGTGGCTAAAGCACTCTGCTACTAGCCAACACTGGGGGATCAAATTCACCTGCAACTCTGAGAGAAAGAGGAAACTATTAGCTTCCAGGTAGATGACAACTTTGGAAGTGGAGGGGGGTGTGACTGCCCAGTCCTACCCTCTAGGGTTCCAGTGAGTTGCAATCATGGCAATGGGTCAGGCTTGGATTTGGGGACCTAAAAAGGGAGAGCCTGTCACCACACTTGGGCACCCAGGTGGAGCTATTCCTGCGGGGATGGGAGGCTTGTCCTAACACTTGACCCTACTTAAGTGGGGTGACAGTTACATTAAGGTATGTGGGCACACAGACCTGGGATATAAAGGAAAAGGCAGGTCTTCAGATTTATTTGGTCAATCAATAGGCAAAGGGGGGGGGGAGAGCCAAGGACAAGGTGGCCCCTTCTAGTGGTCAGACAGAAGGGGAGGGGAGGGGCAGGAATAGAAGCCCTGCAGAGTTCAACATCTGGGGGTGTTTAGTCCAGAGAACAGAGAGCTCCATAGAGATTTACAACCAGCTTCTGGAAGAGAGTAAGCAGTAGAGCCCACCTGTTGATTACCTAGTGAATCTAAGCTCCCAGGATTCTGCAGGAGGGAGGGAGTTCCTGGAATGTGTGAGGCGGAGGAGTGTGACCCTGAAGTGGGAGGGCGCCTGGCTGCCTGGCCCCTCTGGGCGGCTGCCTGCCTAGCTCAGGTTCCATTTAAAGGCATGTGCCCCACCACCACCAAAGGCAGTAGTAAAGAACTGTGTTTCTAGAAAACGCTGAGCTTTGCTAGGGAGAATTTACAATAGGCAAAATGCAGATGTCTAGACTGGGCCCAATTCCAAATGTCATTCAGCTACCGGATCCCAGGACCTCTTGCTTTTGAGATCCTCCACCTGGAACTGAACTTCCCTCTGCAGGCAGCATCGGGGTTATCGGAGAGCCTCGGGGCCAACAGCCCTGAGGTCCACACCTTGGGGACTCTGGCACAGCAGTGTGACCTCATACACAGATGAATGCCTTCACTCTAGAGCCTGCTGCAGGTAGCTTTGAGACCTTATGAGAAGGATGCCAGTTTGTCCACATACCTTGCAGTTCACTGCAAACAAGCACATACCATATGAGTCCTGCCAGACCTGAACACTGTCCCACAGACACACACACTCCATTGTTCCCAGCAACACAGTCACTCACGTATGTAGACACATGCACACAGCAATGTGCTCGCACATGAATTCAAACATATACATCAACCTGACCAGACACCTGTTCACACATAAATATACATATTAGCATACTCAACCATACTCATATAGCTAAACATGCAATCATGCTTATATATGAAGGTGCTCACACAAGTACACCCATATGTGCATACTCATTAATTCACTTGCCCATGACAGTGCTCATAGCTATGCACATATGTACACATTTGCATGCAAGCATGAGCCAACGTGCTCAGACACACACTTTCAGTCACACATTCTCACAGTGGGGAACACCTTCACAAATCCACTCTCATGCATCTGCTGTCAGTCACTGGAGCATCATGCGTGTTAACACTCAAAGACGAGCTCAGTCAGTCACCTGATCACCTTTCTGCTCACACAAGAACACACTGGTATCGACTCTGAAGTGCATTCACACATTGACGTCCGTGTACACACGTGCTCATGCCCCCTCACAGAAGCAGTCATAGCACATGGGAAGCACGTGCTCGGTCACTCAAGTCACCCAGACACCCACCTGCCCCACAGACTTTGACTCATTTCTGGTGTCATTGCTCTTCAGCTTTATTAAGATACTAACTAGAGATAAGAAATGCAACACAGACAGACATGTGCCACCCCTATGTCTATGGCAACAATTTCCATAATAGCAAAAACGTGGAAACAACCAAAATCTCTGATTATAGAGGACTGGACAAATCAACGCTGGTACATTTACGCAACGGATTGAACTTGCTTCAATAAAACAATGATGCCAGCTCTCTTGAACACCACAAGATGTAGACAAAACTAGAGAGCATTATTCTTAGCAATCTTAGTCAAACTTACAAAGATAAATATTTAATAGATTGTGGGGGGGTACGAAATGTGATTTTTGTATGCATAAAGGTAAGACTTTGATGACTAAGAGAATGGATAGGGTGGGGGAAGAGCGCCACAATTATGGGGAGTTGACTATGTGCAGTGCACTTCAAAACCCCCAAATTTTTTTTTAAAAAGAGAGCAAAGACTCACAGACTTAAGAAAGAAATTCCATCTTCGCCCCTCTCACCTAAATATTGGTCTGAATGGCTTTTTCAAAATGGGAGGAAAAGAAAAATTGAAATGGAGTCTTTAAGTGACAAATTCATTTCAAACAGAAGGGGGGGGCACCATTTTTCAAAGAGTGATTCAGCCCCTGGGTTTTCTCAGTACCTTGCCCTGCTCCTTTCTTTTCAGCCAAATGGTTGGAATACTCCTCCGCAGGGTTATGCAGAAATAGCAAGAAGCCTGACCTGAGGGGCAGGAGGTGATTTAGGACACCAGCAGCTACCACTAAATGACTCTAAGGAGTCCTTTCTCACCTCCAGGCCGGTCTTTCCCATCTGCAAGGTGATGGAGGAAAACTAGGGACTTTTCTGTGGAGGTGTTTCTGCATTCTGAGCAGTAGCTGTAGGCAGAAAGGAAAATGAGGGTAAGCGTGTGTCTTCCTTTGTTGTAGGTGACCCTGTGCCTGTGGGCATATCCATCTACATCTCCAGGATTGAACAGATCTCAGAAATGAATATGGTAAGTGTTTTCAGCTCCAGCCAATGGACAGGGGCCAGGAGCCAAAGAGCAGGGTCACAACCCCAGTTCTGAGGTACACAGGGCTACTGTAGAATGCAGTAGGTTTGAGAAATGGAACCTGGTGGTGGTGGGCAGAATGCATCAACACCTCCCCCCCCCCATTTCACACCACCTGTAAAGTCACAGTTCCAGGTGGACTTTAGACATCTAGTTAAAAGGCTTTGAAAGGGAAGCTTCTCTAAGATAGTATAGGATGCTGGCTTTGTGTCTTTGAAGTAGGTAAGGTTTTCCTTCAAAAGGCACAAAACATTCAAACTAGTAACTCTCCCATTCAATTCACATTTTTTGAGAGATGAAGGACACATACTAATTATAAACAAAATATACCTTCAGCTCATCATTTAAAAAAACTAACTCAGAGAATGGGAACACTTTGATTTTGTGAAGAAGACCCCAAACCAAACCCACTGCCATCAAGTCAATTCTGACTCAAGCCAAGCTGTGGAGAACCAACTCGACCTGCCCCATCCCCATCCACCATGCCTGTCTCCCAAGGGAGTGGGTGGCTAGTGGGTTCCAACAGCTCTCATTTCAGTTAGCCACCAAGCCACCAGACTCCTGAGAGAAGCCAAAGAACAGATACACGTAGAGAAAGAATTGGCCAGTGGCCAGTGAAATGTGAAAGAAACGCAGGCTGAGACCTCACGAATCCAGAGCTGGTCAGTCAGGAGCATCAGGAAAGCTCACTCTCTTAGCCAGGTTTAGCCATTAGCACGTCGATTGAAAGTTCAGACTCATCTTGGCCTTGGCTTGTTTACTTAGATGTCTTTATTTCATTGGGGTTTGGGTATGCAGGATGCATTTACACAATAATGTGTGCCTGTGTTCATACCTAGCAGGCACACATAAGCATAAGGTCACGATAAGTCAGCCAAAGGCCTGACGACAATGTTCATTTGAGGCGCTGTTATTCAACCGTGCGAGTGAACAAGTCACAGTTACACACTTCAACTCGAGTGCATTGCACAAAGACAGGGCAGAGAAAAAGATGCACAATAGCAAGTATGGGGTGATTCTGTCTGGACAAGATACAGAAAGGGGTTCAAATCAAGACATTTAGCTACAGAAACTCCATTGGAGAAATGGCTGAGCTATTCATTCCCCTGCTCCCATGGGCAGAGATCTAACCATCTACCCCAGCAACTCCTGGGGGGCAGCTGCATTCCATCACATAGGGTCACGTTGAGTCAGAATCGACTTGATGCCGGGCCCAGAACAACAGAAATAGACGACAGAACTAACAAATGGAAGAGAAGGGCTACTGCCATGAGGTGCAAGAAATCCGAGGTTGGAGAAGGAGGGCATTGGGAGTTTGAAAGTCACTAGCAATATTCTATCTTTGACCTGGCTGTAGCTTACTGCAGGTTCACATGCTGTCTCTGCCTTGCATGTAGAGATTGGTGGCATGTTTTCCACGTGCGCACACACACCAGGCTCAGAGCCAGCGGGCCTTACTCATACCCTGTCCTTTCCTCTCCCAGGACTATACAATCACCATGTTCTTTCATCAGACCTGGAAAGACCCCCGTTTAGCCTACTACGAGACCAACCTGAACCTGACGCTGGACTACCGGATGCTTGACAAGCTGTGGGTCCCTGACTGCTACTTCCTGAATAGCAAGGACGCGTACGTGCATGATGTGACTGTGGAGAACCGTGTGTTTCAGCTGCACCCCGATGGAACTGTGCGTTACGGCCTCAAGTAGGTTCCCGAGGGGCCTCCTCTGGAGATGCCCATCCTCCCCAGCTTAAACCTAATGCCCCCTTTTCCTCCTTGATGTGTTCCCCCAGTGGGCTCAACTCCCCTGGGTTACAGGACCACTCTGACTTCTCTTCCTCTGAGGCCCAGCCCCATTCCTTCATCACTCTCTTTCTCTGTCCGCTTTCCGCTGGCCTGAGCTGTGGGAATCCGAGAACAATGCAGCTGGCAGGGAGCAGGCTCCCTGTCGTGGGCACACTTGTTCGGTTAACATGGGCTGGCTGCCCTGTGGTGAATGAGGAGGCGAGAGAACCTGAGAGATGGACGCATCTTAGCCACCAGAAAAATGGGCTGCGGTGGGGTGAGATACTAGTCCCTGTAGAGAACAGGGGGACCAAGTCGGTGCCCCCCCCATGTCTTCCCACTCTGCTTCCTCTGAGGCCCTCCTCTCAGATGCCCTGGGGATTTCTGCCCTGCTCTTCGTTGCTGTCCAGCCAGGGGATGGCTTCCTTGGTCGTATCAGATCCTTTTTGACACCTGCAACGCACCTTTCCTCCAAGCAAGGGAACCCTGGCTGGGAGGGGGAGAGGGAGACCGACCCAGGCGTAGCACCCCTTCCCCAGCCTGCAGGAAAGGCTGTGTGCCAGACCCTGACTGGACAAACCTTGATGCCCATTCCTCGGTCTTCGCAGACTCACCACCACTGCAGCGTGTGCCCTGAACCTGCAGAAATTCCCTCTGGACAAGCAGGCCTGCAAGCTGGAAATAGAGAGCTGTACGTATGTCTCCTGTGTCTTCTTGGCCTGGGCTAGCGGGGATGGTGGAGCCCGAGGTCTTAGCTTACTCCTTTTCTTGTTCTCTCTTTTTATAAGTAAATCTGGTAGATACATACGGGAGAGAGGGGAAGAGAGAGAGAGAGAGAGAGAGAGAGAAAGAGAGATCTGTAAGTGGATGCATAGCAGAGACACAGAGAAAGATAGCAACTGGAAGCAGGTGCCCCTTGAGGGTGTAAATAGGTCTCTGGGGAATTGCCCTTTTGCAATTGGGAGGCTGTCCCCAAGTCAGTGGAACTCAGATCATAATGTCCCTTTGCTGAGAAGCCCCAGATTTCCTTTTCTGCCTCCGGCCTTCTATATTCACCTCAAGTGGTCTCAGTAATCCCTGCCAAGTGCCCCCCAAGGCGCAGGTCCCCCCTTCCCGTCCTCTGGCTGAATCACTCTCCCCCTCCCCCCTTCCAGATGGCTACACCGTGGAGGACATCATCTTATTCTGGGAAGACGATAAGCAAGCTGTCCATGGGACTGAGGATCTGTACATCCCTGAATTCAGTTTCCTGGGCAAGACAGTGACAAGCAAGGAGGTGTACTTCTACACAGGTGGAGCTGTGCCCCTGTCCCTCCTGGCCACCTCTCCTTTTTCCTTGTGGATTACCCACTCTCCTTGGACCTCACCCGCCCACCGACCCCCCTGTGGAGTGGCAGAGATCTGGCCAAATGCTCCCACACCTGCTTCCTCTTTGACTTTCAGCCCCTACATTGGCTCTACAAGGCCAGGCTGGGTCACTAACCTGCTGCTTCAGGCTTTCAGGTCTGCACAGCTTGGGGGTCTCTGTGGGGAGCAGCACTCTCCCTCTAAGACCGTCACGTGTCTCCTTGACAGGCTCCTACATGCGCCTGATCCTGAGATTCCACGTCCAGAGGGAAGCCAAAAGCTTTCTGGTGCAGATCTACTGGCCCACGGTCCTCACCACCGTGCTCTCCTGGATATCATTTTGGATGAACTGTGATTCTTCTGCCGCCAGGGTGACCGTGGGTAAGACATATTCCTGCCCTGTGGAGGGATCGGCGCATTTTCTTAGCAAACCAAACACAACTCAGAATGGGAAGACAATCCTGAACGCATAGGTGAAAACAGCATTAAGACTGGGCCTTGGCAGATTAGACCCAAGGTGCTAGACTTCTTGGCTCATCCCATTCTCAGCTCATCCCATGAGACCCATGATGTGATGTACCAAACCTTGCTTAGGGAGCAGGAGGCTACCCTGGAGGAACAGGTCAGAGAGGACCTTGAGGGAGACAGGGAAAGGACATGGCTAGCGCAGCATGGAGACAGTACGATGCTCAGAGAGACTTTCAGAGAATCTGAGGAGGCAGGGACACAGGACACTGTATTCCCCAAGATAAAGTGACCAGACGTCCTGCTTTTGGTGGGACAGTTCCAATTTTACACAATTTTTCCCACGTCCTGCTGCGTTTTAAAAAAGTCCCAATTTTTGTATAGAATGCATGGCAAGCTAGGGAACGGCAGGAGAAAGAGAAGGAACTATACCTCCTCTTAACCCCCACCCCTCACCCCACCCATCAGTGGTGTCCTGCTTTACCAATGTTAAAATCTGCTCACTTTACCCAAGGAGGGACTAACTTGAGGAAAGGCACAGGCCTCACCATGCAAAGACAAAATATTGTTGCCCAGTTGATTCCGACCCAGAGTGATCTGTAGGTTTCCATGGTAGTTATCTTCATGGTGGCAGACCGCCCCATCTTTCTCCTGTGAAACAACTGACCTTGCAGGTAGCACCTGAGTGCTTTTACCACTATGGCACCAGGACTTCGCAAAGATCCTTCAATGGGACTGGCTTCCCCATCTAGGTCTGGTTTCACCATGACTATGTGTGAGACAGGCACTACATACATCTTTATGTGGGTAACATTTGTACTTTACCAAACCTGCCAAGGGGCAGGAGTTCAATTAATCCTGGCAGTGTGGGGTCGGCTAATGAGAGGTCTGTGTCCTGGGAGGCTAAAGCGGAATGGCCCCCCACAGGGCAAAATGAGGTGGCAGGCAGGGCTGAAGATTGGGCCCAGGTGCTCAGAGTTCCTGGAAGTCAGTACAGATGGAAAAGGCCTGGCTGGGAGAGACCTTCAGAAAAGACCCTAGACAGAGAAAGCTACAGGTCCTCCACTGAGGGATCCCTCTCCCCAGATGACCTGAGGCCACGAGGCTCCTGTAATGTGGCGGGGTAGGCCCAGGGACTGGCCCAGTGCTTCAGAGAAGGGTAAATGTATGCCTTCCATTTGACAGGCCTGACTTCAATGCTCATCCTGACCACCATCGACTCGCATGTGCGGAACAAATTGCCGAAGGTGTCCTGTGTCAAGGCGATCGACATCTATATCATCGTGTGCTTCTTCTTCGTCTTCTTTTCCCTGATGGAGTACATCTACATCAACTACCTGTTCTACAGCCGAGGGCTTCGGCGCCATAACAGGCGGCACAGGCGAGCCCGCAGGATCATCAATCGCTACCGCTACCGGGAAGTGATGGTGGAGGGCGTGAAGGTGTGGCCTTTGACACTTCCTATTGCCCCCACACACCAACAGCACCATATGAGGCGAGGGAGGGGGAGCGCATTCCTTTCCAAAAGAGGCACTAGTCAAATTCACAGAGCTCCAACATGCCAGAGCTCAGGCTCCCCGACCTTGAGACATGGGACTTCACACGTAGTCCACTTGGTGGGGGTGGGGGTGGCAGGGCAGCTGAATGGAAGAGGCAGAGCCCAGATAGGCTGGCCAGCCTATTCCTTTGTCCTTAGCAGTCCCAACTGCCAAGACCAAGGTCACACGGAGGCCCACCTTGCCTGAGCAGGCTTCACCGAGAGACACCTCTCCCCGCATGCTGCAGGGGAGAGGGCTGGCCACCGAGAGACACGGGCTGGATGGCCACCGTGGCCCTCCCTCGAAAGCTAACCACCTTCTGGTTCCACTCCTCAGCCCCCTGAGCCCCAGAGTCCCCAGGAGGAGATGGTGGAGTTTGTCAGAGAGACCGATGACGACAACGACGATGATGACAACAATGCTGCCAACAACAACAACAACAGTGACAACGACGACGACGACGATGACGACAACAACAACGAGGACAACAACAACGACGACAATGAAAGTGCCGGGGAGACCTGGCAGCCTGATGCCGAGGCTGATGGTGAAAGCCCACGCCCCTCCCTGCAGCCCCCTGCCCTGTCCCGTCAGGCAGGTGGATCTTAATGGCTCTGGGTTTTGCTTCCCCAGATGAGGAGCTGAGCATTATGGAAGACGACATCGACTCTGTCCTCTCGATCCCCGCTCTGGCCCGCCTGGCAAGTCCCGAGAGCTTCAGCTCGCTGTCCTCCACCCCCGAGCGAGCCCGGCTGGCCACCTCGGAGAGCCTCAGCTCCCTCTGCTCCTCATCCAGTCAGGGCTCTGAGGAGAGCCTCGACGAGCTCTCCTCCAGCTCGGCGCAGACCCTCGTCCTCTACAGCGTCCTGTCTGACATCCCCGACCGCCCCGAGGCCCACAGCAGCCAGGATGAGCTGGATGACAGCTCGAGCTCCGATGAGAGCCAGGGCGCTGGCGAGGAGCCTCTGCTCGGCCGAGGCCCGCGATGCGTGCGAGTGGTGAGCGAGGATCTGGATGAGCTCTGCAGCCTGCCCGATGATGCCAGCATTGAGAGTGGCTGCTCCGACCCAGACGAGATTCCCCAGGGTGATGATGATAGAGCCTGGAGCCTGGAGGAGGAGGAGATCCTGGTCTGTGTCCAAGAGGAGGGCAGCGATTCTGAGTCTGACGACAGTCACCCCCTAAGCCTGGGCTGCTCCTTCACCCGAGGGTTCTCCTTTAAGCTCTTCAACCCTGATTATGTCCCTAAGGTTGACCGCTGGTCCCGCTTCCTCTTCCCTCTGGCCTTCGGGCTGTTCAATATCGCCTACTGGGCCTACCATATCAACTAGGCCCCGGGCGCCCAGCCCATGCAAGGGAGCTCAGCTCTGCCCCCAACACAGCTCCCTTGGGCCCCACTGTTGCTTCTTCTCCTGCATTCAACCTTTCCTCTGCTATTCCCCAGGCAAGGAAGTCCTTGGCTGCACAGGAAGGGTGGGGGGGTGGAGCTGGGAGCAGATAGAACACTAATTCTCTTTCCTGCCAGAAGCAACTCCCCTTCACAAAAACTTCTACTGCTGGGAAGTGCAGAAAAGTCCCAAGAAATGTTCAGAGGACAGACGAGAAACAGGTTGGCAGGCAGAGGACGGATATGACACATTTTGGAGGGCGTCTTGGCCCCTCTGCAGTGTCCAACTGCCTTTTTCATTACTTCCTCTGTGCCTGCCCCCTAGACTCCTTTCCCACCTTCTGCCCCGGGCGTTATGGGAGACTGAGGCTGGGTTGGGCTAGGGAACCCCAGGAAAATGGCTGGCCAGGCTTGGAAAGACAGATCACTGGCTGTCAGAACTGCCGAGGGCAGTTGTAAGTGCCTTTCCCCATTCCCCACCCCTTGTTCTATTTGGAGTGTGACATTGAGGGGTGTGGGGAGTTAGGGGTACAAAGGGAGATGTCAGAGAATGTGAGAGAGCAGGCTCTCAGCGCGTCCCAGAAACTAGAAATGTTGGAACCCTCTCCAGCAGCTTCCAAATGCTGCCAGGAGGGGGCCCTGCCTCTGTCTCCCTCAGTGAGCTCTGTCCTCGCTGCACTGTTTGCTGGTCACAGAGGACGCCTGGCTGACGACATTAGATAGACAAGTGTCTGGAATCCTTCTACTAGCCTGCCCCTTCACTGGATCATCATAGAAGCCCACTGTCCCCACTGCTTCACATTTGAGGACATGCAGCCGTGAGTAGGGGAGGCCCCAACTTGCTCCTCCTCCTAACTCCCAAAGGGGGTGCTCCCCCCAAGTCCCAGAGGCACCACAAGGCCCGCTGGTGGGTGGAGGGCTCTCAGGCCTGCACTTTTACTGACAAACAAGCTCCCCTGCCTCCGTCGGCAGCTCCCCAACGTTCCCTCCCCACTTTCTCGCCTGTCCTTGCGTCTGTATGTCCATGTCTTTTTGTGCACCTAAGTGTCTGTGTCCTTTGCAATGCTGTACAGCTCTTTGTGTATCGGTGTCGATTTATTTTGATGTGTCAGAGTGTATATAGAACAACGTGTGGGTGCAAGTGTGTGTGCGTGCACACAGCCTGTGAGAGCGGGTGCAAACGTGTGGCTTCTGTAGCTCTACTTGGACATGGCCCACGAGGGAGGGTGGGGGGTGGGGGTGATTGGGAATGCATGTGTGCTCCCCACAGTGGTTTCTCTAGCAGGGGAGGGGTGTGGAAGGAACTACCCGGGAGAGCAGCTGCTGTCCCCGGTGGTGGCACTCCAAAACACTGCCATCCGGAGCCTGTTCTCAGAGGGTGGCGAGTCAATGGGAGCAATGTCTCTGGGCACCCTCCTCCACTTCTCTGCCTTCCCGCCACGCACCCATCCAGTCTCTGGAGAGAAGAGCTGGGCAGCCGGGTCTGAGGGGGTGAGGGGGTCAGCGACCCAGGTCATGGAGGCAGCGCTAGGCAGTTGCTGGCAGGGCTTCGTGGGTGAGGTAGGTGGCGCCGCAGTACTGCGTGCTCTGTCCAGGGGCTGCGGCTGGGTGGGCTGACTAGAGAAGTGACAAGGGGTTGTATATAGTCTGTAGAGCGTATCCTTTTATCTCAGTGCCTTGTAAGCCTCACACCTGTGGAAGCTGGTTGCAGTCGCAGACAGGTGGGTGATGATAGAATGCTAGAGCTGGAGGGGACGGGGGAAGGAGAGGAGCAGCAGGGCCTGGGAGATGCAGGTGGCAGGGGCTGGTCTGTGGGGCAGGGCACTTTCGTGGCCCATCCTGGGATGGCTGTGGGAGAAGAGGAAGCCCCAGGGGACCACCTACAGGGATCCCCCCAGGTTGCTGTCTCTTCTTCAGTGCTGCTCACAGGTCTGCACCCAGTCAGACCTTGTAAGACACCTGAAAATCAAAGGCACGGCTGCAGTGTCAGTGGCAGCCCCGCTGGGGAGACCCTTCACAGACACAGGCTGGGAGGAAATGCGGTGACCACTCGAGGAGTGCTCTGCATGGCCCCCAAAAGGCTGATTTCAGAGGCCTAGAGAGTGGTGGGTGAGTAGGTATGGATTTCAGTCTGCCAGATCCCAGTAGGGCTTCAAGCCTATATTGGAGATCCGGGGGCTCACATGAGAGGCAGTTTGTGGGGAATAAGTTCATACCTGGGGAGTGCACCGTGGTGACCTGCACAGTGGGTTGACGACGTGTCTGGCAGCAGTGCACGGGAGAGAGGAAGGCCAGTTGTACATAATCTCTAGATTCAACGTAGCTAGATAGAGTAGTCTAACTTACCAGGAATATTGAGCCCTAAGTGCTGCGGCTGAGCTCTAGTGAAATTCCCAATCTTGTCAGGTTCAATGTCAAGGTGAGGTGGTTTGGCAATGACACCATTTCAAAGGATTTGAACCTTCTGAGGTCGCCATGGAGTTGGTCTTTCGAACCTGAAAATTGCCACCTCTCCCCTTGTGTTCTGTGTGGTGTGTCGTCTACTTTGTGAAGCCCCATCCTCCACTGTTCCCATCCCCACGCCAGTTAGCTGCCGACACCCCTACCCCCTTCCCTACATAGAGAGGCTCTGGAAGGACAGAGCACCTGGCAGGAGACTCCTGCTCCAGCCAGAGTGGTATGCTAGAAATGCCTTTGCAGTGGAAACAGGATAGGAAGCTTGACCCTCCTGCAAAAGTTAACAGTTGGGAAGAGGCTTGGAGTCTAGAATGGAGCAACCCCCATGTCTCTCCTCTGTCCCCTTCCCATTGGTTTCCTGACATGGGTGTCGCCACTGACATTTACCCTGGAATCCTTTCTCCACCCCTCCCATAGGAAGAATGCCTTGGGTTGATGTCCAAAAGGGTATTTGTCATGGGGCTGGGTGACCTGTTCCTACAAAGTCCTTGCCCATCCCATCGGCCACTGTGGGTGCCTTTGCAAAGGTGCCACACCAGTCAGTGGGTCCTGAGGAAGCTTGTCAAATGTACTCTTAAGATTTGTGTCCTCTTCTGAATAGCGAGGTGGCCAAGTCTTTCCATATTCCGTGCTGAGTTTTGCTGAGACCGACTGCTCTAATGAGATTTACTCACTCTGTAGAAAGACCTAGCCCTTTGCGCTATTAACTAATGAGTGCATTCACTAAGCTACCCACCTGCATGGTACCCTTCAGTGGGGACCTGTCACCTCGGTCCTCCACAGCCCAGTGCCAAATGGATTTGTGATTTGTCCTATTGGAAGTGCAGTGTGTGCCTGTCTCTTATAGCGTTTCTTGTGATCAATACAAAATCTATATTATTAATGTTGGGTTTTCAGGGTAGGGTGGGAGGGAGGGTGTTAAAGTATCTCCCAGATACATTCCAACTATGAAATCCCCCTGCTCGTTCAAGGTCCCCTCAGTCGGTTTGATTGTCGTGACACTTCACGGCATCCCTTGGGTCAGATGTCATTTGCAGAGCTGAAGGGGCTCAAGTGCAGTGCAGCCGGACATCAGGTGCCACCTTCTCACTGTCTATCTGGTCCCAAGTCCCTTTGAAGAAAGCCTGGGACCCAAGCAGTACAGTTCTTGAACTAGATGGTTCCACAGAGCACGCACACAAAAAGGTGTTGGGCAGCAAATGTCCCGGGCATCCTGACCCATGAAGGGCCCTCTGTGGCATCCTTTAAGTAGGCGCAAGGCAGGCCTTGACCACACCTTACCCCCAAAGTAGCACGTGGCTAAGACCCTACTTCTGAAAAATATACTGAAATAAACTCTTGTAAATAGAAAAGGGGAAATAAATATCTCTATAATAGTCAATGATCTTCTGGGTCTGTGTTTCCTTTCTGGCGGTGGCAGCGGCGGCTGGAGACCTCCAACCAGGCTCAGGAAGCTTCTGACTTCCCCTGCTCACCATTCCCTTCCCGAGACTTGTCCTTCAGTCACTTGCTGCCCCAGGCTGTTTCATTGCACATGTTTCAAATAGGAATTAGAATTGCCAACAGTGAAACTAGTTTATGTCTTTGCACAAGACATTGAAAATTAAAAGTTTACAAAGCAAACCATTGTGGTGCCAAAATACAATGTGGCAAGATACAATGAACATCTACTTCCATTTCATGGGGGGGGCATTTACATAAACAAAAGGTATTCAGAAAGAATTGTTAAAGCTACTTTGAAGATGTGGAGAGAACAGAGGAAACCTGAGAAGTGGCAAGAGCGTGCTCCAGTTGTGTCCCATGTTAGAATATCCTGGTGGTTAAGCATAGGATCCTTCCTAGGGCCCACCACTATTGCCAAGCACCTTTTGTTGAAAAGCTCAGAATTAAAGCAGGCGTCCTACACCCCAAAGTTTGTTCTCTTATGCCTCTTCTGTTCCAGAAACATGCTTGGAGGATTGTGCACACAACCAGCTTCTCAGTGGTACACGAAGTGGAAGTGTAGCTTAGATGCCCGAGTAATTGTCATATACAAGGCAACTCGAAATCAAGAAATGTTCAAAATCACACTTCATTTACCTTTGCAAAGTAAGGGAATAAAAACAGACCAGGCTGACACTGATCAAAAGAAAGCTGGAAAGCTGAAGGAGCTATTTTAATTTCAGACAATGAATTTTATCCAAGAGAAAGAAGTCGACTCTCCAAGAAGGTACAGCAACATTAAACATGCAAAGCTAACAACATAGGGTCATGGACGTGAGACACAGCCTGATAGAACAGGAAAGAATGTGAATAGGACCATTATTATAGTTGGACACCTGTCAGCAGTCCCTGGCAACACACCACATTCTCCTGGCAGAGAACTCCCAGCCCTCCCTGATCCCTTCCACTGACTTCAGATTCTGGACTCTTCTTCCCCAAAGTCAAGGTCTCATGAGCTGCAAAGAGCCATATTAAAGAGCAAGGACCATGCCTCTCATCTAAACCAACATTCCAAGAGGTAGTCCTTTCTGGGCTGGCCTTTGTGACCAGGTCAGCTCAGTTCCACATGACCTTCCCCACTGAGAGAGTAGAGACCTCCTTTTCACTCCTGCTAAGGTGTGTCAAGGTCCATGCAGGCAGAGGAGTAACGGTGCACCTTGAAGGGAAGCATTTTCACAATAGAGCTGGAACATGCCACTAGCTACCGGTTCTCTTCTGCCAGACAAATTTCTGGCAGCAAATCAAAATCTGAAAGTGGTCCATGATGCCAGGGAAGCCTGTGTGACCCACAGATGGCTCCTACCCCACCGGTGCCACTATTTTTTTTACTTTTTTGTGGGGGGGGCATCACTACCCTCTGGTGGGAGTGGGAGGCCCAGCCTTGCTCCTGGAGAGATGCTGCTGGATTTGAACCGCCAAGGCAATGCGCCACAGTCCTGCACTCAACCACTACACCAGCGGGGCTCGACCCTCCAATGCCATTATTATGTGCTGCCTACACCACTATAAAAAAACCCTAAATGATGGGATGAGAGAAGGGGTATGGGGTCTAGGTCTCTCTCTCTCTCTCTCTCTCTCTCTCTCTCTCTCTCTCTCTCTCTTTTTCTCTCACCCCCCAATCCCAGTCTCCCCAGGCTGTCAGTAAGGTTTCTGTACCCAGCCCACCTCTTTCGGAGCACCAGCATGGTTTCAGACATCCCTGGCTACTGTCATGGCGCTGCTCACTCAGTTCAAATCTCTCCTAAGGCCCTTCCTGATCTGAATCTTAAGAGTGAGAGAGAATAGAAATCACTAAAGTATGCAGGACACATTTTTTGATACCAGTATCTTTGAAAGTCACCTAAGACTTGGTCCCCCTTCAGGTCTAGAAATGAACTTACCCCAATAGCTCAATTTTCAGTCAAACAATAGATCTGTGAGTGGGGAGCAACTGAACACTAGGGAGGCACGCATGTCTTAGAGTCATCAACCCTTTGAGATCCAAAGGGCACCACTTACCCAAGGACAGGATGGAGAAGAGTTAGGAGAGACAGAGCAGGGGAAACAGGAAGCCATATGAGGAGGTGGGATGAGGGGTGTCACATTGTGGGAATGATCAGAACGAAAACATGTATGAATTATTAAATGAAAAATTGACCTGCCCTATAAACCTTCACCAAATCCACAAGAAAAGCTTTAGTTTGAAGATCTTGAGGATTAAGAAAGCTACTGGTCATGGAACTCCAATGAGAATTTCTGCTCCAGAGCGAAGAAAGTGCTCAGGGACCTACAGCATAGTCAGGGTCAAAATTTCTAGAAGAATTCAGCTCGACATCCCTGACTCTGGATGTCTCTATTGTAATTTTTCCTCCCTGCAGATGTTTTGACTTGAAAGGTTAAAACCTTGTCAGTTGATCCGTCCTATGATGCACTTTGGATCTGACCTGGTTTTCAACCTTTTCTATATTTTTGTTTGAGGTTCATCTCAGATGTGTCTTGACATTGGGGGGTCACCCTCTAAAATTTGTGTTATATGTTTTTCTATTTTTCAGTACATGAAGTCCATAGGGACAGAATTAAGAATAAAGGGGGGGGTGGTAAAGGGAGCTGATGTCAAGGGGTCCAAGAAGGAAAAGAATCTTTGGAAACTGATTGTGATAGCAATTGTTCAGTACTGCTTAATGTGACTCAACAATGGAATGACCTGATACATGTATTAAGTCCCAATTTAAAAAAAAGAAAATGGCAATTACCAAGTTGATGAAAATATCACAAATCAGATATCTAGTAAAAGTCTTGCATCAAGTATTCATAAAGAATATTTTAACTTACTCTTTACTCTCTATGTTCTATTTCTTATTAGTCACCCTCTCCCACAATGCTGTTTTTAAAATAGTTTTATTGAGATATAATTAACATATCATACGATTCGGTAGTTCAATTATAGTTTTTAATGGTGCAGGCATCTCCACACTCAACTGTAGAGCACTCTTCTTTCCTCTACTCGGTGCTGTCGATACAGTTGATATTACAGGGTTGTGATTTTGTCATATGTAGGCTGCCAAAGTAAACCTGAGACAAGCAGATAGAGTCTGGATTCCCGCTTAACTCTAAACTCAATTCCAGAACAGCTGCTTCTGATCACATGGCCCTGCTGCATATTCACTTTCATGAAAGGATCACTGAAGATGCAGGTGTTACACCAAAGTGTGGTAAAGAAAGTAGATAATCCAAAGATGACAATTATAACATTTGAATATAGCAAAGGGAAAAGGATCGGAGGTAACATGATGAACACCCAATTTGTACAAGGCTACGGAGGAGACAGGGAGCCCCAAACCATCTGCAGCGTACCTAGTCAAACAGCCACTGGCACACCTGCTCTAGCCACAGGCAAGAGCCTCCAACAGCCTCGTTGTCAGCCAGAGACCATTGTAACCCATAATGTGTGGAAGCTAATGCAATACTTGGCTAGCTGGCCCCCCTCAGTTGGCTCTGGTTACCAATATATCTTGCTTGTTCCATGAAATTTCTTCCCTGGATTTTAGAATGATTATGAGGATCTTTCCTTTCGTACTCATGATTTGTATTTTGGTCTTTGTATGATCACCACTTTATCCTTACTGCCTTATGTCTATTTGGCTTTTATGGTTTCTGTTGCGTTCTCCAGTCTGTGAGCCACAGGAGGAGTGGATGCATAATGGTAATAACAGGTGTTGATCAGGATTGCAAGGTGAGAGAATGGGTGATAGAGTGGGAAGGGGGATGTCAGGAGTGGGAAATGAAGATTGCGGGGCGGGGGTATTAGAAGTGAGATCGGGGGCTGAGCCCCGGTGGCGCAGTGGTTGTGCGCAGGACTGCGACCCACTGGGATGGAGGTTCGATTCCAGCTCCACGGAGCAAAGGCTGGGCCTCCTACTCCCACCACCTGAGGGCAGTGATGCCCCCCCCAAAATAAAACAACAACAAAAACAAACAAAAGAAAAGAAGTGAGATCGCGCAACTCATTTAAAAGGCAATTTGACCATGGGGGGTGTGGGGATGTTCTAAAATTGATATGGTAATGATTATACAATTATCCTTGATATGATTGAATTCATGAATTGTATGCTATGGAAATTATGTGGCAATAAAGCTATTCTACTTCATTAATCAAATTAGATTTGCATATGCTCATTTGTATCTTTTTTTTTAAGGCATCACTGCCCTGGTGGTGGGAGTAGGTGGCCCAGCCTTTGCTCCTGTGAGCGGGAATCGAACCTCCATCCCAGTGGGCCACAGTCCCGCGCACAACCACTACGCCACCAGGGCTCAGCCCGCTCATTTGTATCTTTAAGATCATTCAGTACATGAAAGTCAAGCTAGATAACCCATAAAAAACAGTAACAGGAGCAATGGGTCCCTGAAGGTATGAGAAGAGAGGAGGGGGTGGGGGGAATGGGGAGCTGATATTATTGATGATCTCACTCAATGGAATTGAACCAATTGTATATGAATGGATATATTGGATTGGGTATTGTGGCAGTCACCTAATCTGTTGTCATTTGAGGATTAAGAGTGTAGGGGTGGAGTCTAACCTGTCAATCTGGAGATAGCCATTGAGACCTCTGTGTGGTTATGACTTTCTCCTGAGAATTCTGGGAAGTCCTGCCGTATTTCCCCCTTGGAGGTGAGAGGCTCTACCCAGTCCCTTGAAGACACTCTACTGACAAGACACATGGCTAACACCTGGGAGACACCCTGGAGGAGAAGCCACATGGACCTACCCTGATGAAGCCAGACCTCTGATGCCAGAAAGGCTACATAGAGACCCCTACCAGCGCTAAGATGCTTACAATGGATTCAAAGGCATTCTACCCATCTGACTTATGATCATCTTGCATTTAGCATCAATGCATGTGTTTTGTGAGTTTGAAGAAGATTTATAGACTGGGATTGGACATATGGGCTAACATCGGACTTATGACCTTGGACTGAACTGAGTTGGAATGTTTTCTTAATGTACAGTTGCTCTTGTATATAAAACCCTTTATTGTATACATGAGTGTTCATGAATTTGCTTCTCTAGTCTACCCAGACTAATGATGGTATGATATGAAAAAAAAAACACTTATAAACAAAAAAAAGGAATTAGGTTTCCTGTGGGGTATGGTGGGGGAGGGGGGATAAAGGGGAGCACATATCAGAATTTCTAGAGGAAAGATGTTTTGAAACTGATTGTAGTACAACACTGCTTGATGTAATTGAACTAAACTTGATGTGATTGATGGTTGATGTGATTGAGCTCCCCCAAATGACCAAAAAAAAAAAAAACTTTTCAAAAATAAAATAAAATGAGGCAGGTAGAAACCATTAAAAAAAGTAGCAGGGCTGAGCCCCGGTGGCATAGTGGTTGTCGCAGGACTGCGGCCCACTGGGATGGAGGTTCGATTCCAGCTCCACAGAGCAAAGGCTGGGCCTCCTACTCCCACCACTAGAGGGCAGTGATGCCCAAAAAGAAACAAAATAAGAAGAAGCAAATCAAAATACTCAACTGGAATAAGAGTTAATATCATGATAAACAGAGAAAATATAAGAATTATGTTATCAAGGATTTCATCCTGCTTGGATTCACAAACAAATCCCACAGAAATTGAAAGAGATCAAATGACACATCCATCTGGGCAAGATGTCTTTAAAGTGTTGACAAGTAAGAACATTACTTTGAGAATGAACGTGGGCCTGACCTAAGCCATAGTATTTTCAATCACCTCTTAAACATGTGAAAGTTGGGCATTGAGTAAAGGTCAAAATTGAAATGATACTAATAAAGAACATCGACAATACCATGGACTGGCCAAAAGATCAAACAAACAATTTGCTGTGGAAGAACTACAATCAGAATTCTATGTGGAGGAAAGGATGATGAGACCTCTCTCAAGTATTATATCAGGAGAGGCCAGTACCTGAAAGTGACAGCATACCTGGTCAAGGAGAGGGACAGTGAAAATAGGAAAGCGCTGAACAGTATGGCTGCAACAATGGGCTGAAGCATAGGAACAATTGTACGGATGTCAAAGGATCAGGCAGTGTTCCCCTCTGTTATTCATGGGGTCACTATAAGTCAGCCCCAACTAGATGACATCTAACAACAATAAGCAATGTCAAATACTGACAGCACAATAATTAATAAGAGTGGTAATACAGGGCGCCACAAGTGAACTTGAAGAGGCAGGCACAGTAGCAGGAATTCCATATATACCGGATTGTACTGGCAGGTTGGGCAGGCGAGCCCTCCTTCCTCTTACACTGATCAGATCATCTCCCTACACCCGTCTACCACAGAGATCTCAGGTTGTGCTTTGTGATGTCTAAGACTCACATGGGCCTGCTCACCCTTCCTCCCCAACCCCTCCACCACAGAGATGTCTGGGTATGGTATGCTTTTTGATATCCAGTATTCCAGGCCACCATCGGCTGGGCAGTCTTGCTGACCAATCAGAATTGAAGGGGGTGACTCCTCATTGTCTGTGTGGCATAAATAGGAGTGTCAGGAGGCCTGGAAAAGACAAGGCTGGATAGCTGTATTGCAGGATGGTCAAGAAAGTTCAAGCTCCGCTTATACCTAGAGAAAAAGAGACCTGCAGATCCAAAAGGAGAAAGAGGAGTGGAAAGGGGAACAGATGATACTCAAGCCCCTCCTCTCCTTCCCCACTGATCCCTCCCTAAAATGGCTTCCTTGTCCTTGCCACCCACCCCCAGGCCAAACCTCTTCTCAAAAAGCGCGCCTTCCCACCCACCCCCAGGACCCCCTTCTGCTGAACCCATGCCCTGTGCTCGCTCTGCTGTCTTTCCTGGAGTAGAAGCAGGGCCGAAGAGATCCCATCTAAGGAATATAAGAAGCAAAGCCCCTCCAAAGGCTTCAGCCCAACCTAGGATACTTTAGCCATTCTGAGAGCCTTGGCTTTGTCATAGTTGACCTTCGTGATACAGACAAGGGCCAGGAAATACCGGAAGATGTCAACCTCAGGTTAGACCCAGAGGTACCAGTAGCTTCTGAGGAAGAAATCAACACCCTTCCTAATGTGAAGCCCTCTGAAGTTGACACCCACAGGATGGCCATGGATGATGATGAAAATAAACAACATGTGTGAGGATTTGTATGGTTGTGTGTCACATTCTCTGATGTTGGGGAGGGAGGTGATGGAGAGGGAGGTAGGGGATGAGGCAGGGAAGGAGAAAGTGGGGGAAGGATCTGGTGTGTGAATAGAGAGGGATGGAAGTGGGGGTAGGGAGGGTGTCAGCAGTAACCTGTAGGTCTTTGGTGATTCAAACTCTGAAGATAAGGTCTAGGAGAGGACTCAGCATGGAAGACAAAAGTCAAATACAGCAATCACCCAAAAGTGCACCATTTGGAGTTAACTACGACCTTGATAAATCAAAGGAATTGCTACAGAAAATAACATTTTTAGCGACTAAAAGCACCACTCTGGTGATATTATGGAACCCCTGCCCCATGACAGAGAGGAACCCTGCAGGCACACTGGCTGTGTCCTCGAATGCCAACACAAAGGTGAACAGTTCAAGCCATCAGCAGCTCTACAGGAGAAATATAGGACAGTTTGTTCCCATAAAGGTCCTCAGAAGCCAGTACCATCAAGTCCATTCTGACCCGTGGCGACTTTAGAAGACAGGGTGACTTTTCTATGGTTTTTCTGAGGATATAAATTCATGTGGAAGTCCCTGCTTCTTCCTCAAGCACAGAGTAGTTGGTGGGTTTGAACCACTGACCTTGAGAGTAGCGGTCCAACACTGAACCCCCAGAATGTAGCCAGGGTTTCTTCTCTCAAGAGTCTCATCTTGAAAACTCGCTGGAACAATTCTCGGTGCCTTTCTGCCTACAGAGCTGTGGTCAGTTGGAACTGACATGACAGCAACAGCTGCTTTCAAAACACAACTTGTTTTCCTTTTTTAACCATTTTATTGGTATGTAATGAACATCTCATTCAATTCAATAGTTTGTGCTCGCTTCGGCAGCACAAATACTAAAAAGAGTTGCATGGTCATCACCAAAATCAATTTTATAACATTTTCTTCTTGTTTCCCTCAAAGTCAGTTCCCATTATGACATGATTTTCACAGAACAAGAAATTGAAAATGAAAGTGGAAATAGGTCCCTATGCAAGGGCCTGTGGCCCAGGCCTCTCACCCCCCCCCCCCCCCCCCCCC
>PVJH01019016.1:0-43866 GCA_004026705.1 Nesogale talazaci
TCGACGTCCTTGGCCTTAATAAGCTGAGACGGACTGGTATGGGCCTTTTTGATTCAGAAAATCCTATGATTTACTCTGCTGGGAAATCGCACCAAGAGGAACGCCATGGAGTCCATTGTCCGAAAGCACATTGCGACATCCATCTGGAAGTTCAGTGCTGCCTGAGAGAGGATTCTATCCATCCACCTTCTAGGAAATTCCATCAGCACAACTATTATTTAAATGTACCAGCACCAACCACAGAAGCTAATGACGAAGAATGTGAGAAGGCTACCCATGACTTCAGCCTGGAATTCATCAAACGCAAGATCAAGATGCCTTGGTAATATTGGCCATGGGAATATACAAGTTGGAAACCAAGAGAATGAAATAGTATTTGGAAAATGTGGACTTGATCTTACAAACAAACCTGGAGATGGCATGACAGAATTTTTCAAGAACAATAACTAATTCACAGCAAATACATTTTTTCAACCAAACGAAAAAGGCGATTGTATTTGCCTACAGGGAATGAGGAATATAGTAGCTACTCTCTGATGTATGACTCTTAAGTTTCAGAGTCTATTCTGAAGACTTCTCCAGATGGAATACACAGAAATCAAATTGACTACACCTGTGAGAATCTAGGACTGGCAAGCTAACAACCATCAACAGCTAAAACCAGGTGAGGGACCCGTCAATGGCTCATATGTAAGTTTGGATTAAAGCTGGCATGAATTAAACAAAGTTGGGCCAAGTGCACGAGACCCCAAATGCAAATTCGTCTCTCCCACTTGAATTTCAAGAACATCCCAAACATTTGATGCATTGCTGGAAATAATAGGGGGATTCAGCAAGGTAACAGAATACAAAGTTTATAACCAGAAACCAATCAGATTCCTGTATACCAATGAAGAGAGCAACTCGGAAAAGACATCCACAAAATAGTTACAATAACCATACAGAAGATTAACTCTTAGGAATAAGTTTAAAGAATCAAAAGAACTATACAGAGAAAACTACCCAGCATCACTAAAAGAAGCAGCAATAGGTCCTTCATAAATGGAAGAATATTCTATACTCATGGATAGGCAGATTTAATATCGTGAAGATGACAGTACCACCTAAAACAATCCACAGATACAATGCAATACCAATCCAAATCCCAAATAAATTCTTTACAGAAATGGAAAACTAATGATATGGGCAGGCAAAAGACCCAGGATAAGCAAAAAACTCCTTAAAAAGAAGAACCATATAGGAGGCCTAACACTGTCTGATCTAAAAACCCACCACCACAATGGTTAAAACAGCCTGGTCCTGGTACAACAAGAGATACATACACTAATGGATCTGAACAGAAAACCCATACATAAATGCATCAGCCCACAGCCAGTAATATTTGACAAAGGATGTAGAAAGAACAGCTTCTTCAACAAATAGTGATGGACAAAATGGATTTCTATATGCAGAAGAGTGAAGCAAGGCTCATACGTTTCCCCATGCCCAAAAAATGAACTCAAGAGGATTAAAGATCTAACTGTAAACCCCAAAGCTCTCAGAATCATCAAGGAGAAGGCTGAAACACACTTATGGTCCTATTGCAGCGCATTCAGAGACTACCAAGAATAAGGGAGGAGGCACACTTAGTAGAAGACAAGATAGATGAGTGGCACATGCTGAAATCACATTGTCTATACACCTCAAAAGATTTCATCAGGAGAGTGAAACAAGACCCCAAAAACTTCACCAATGACATACTGGACAATGGGGTAATTACCAAATTATACTCTACAACAGTTAATAAGACAATAACAATGACACAATTAAAAATGGGAAAAAGACATGAACGGACAGTTCACCAACAAGAAGTACAAATGGCTGACAAACGCATGAAAAAATTCTCATGATCACTAGCCATCAGGGAGCAAATTACAACCACAATTAGATACCACTTTACATCAACAATGTGAGTGTAAATTAAAAAACAAACAAACAGGAAAAACAAAAAATGCTAGAGAGGATGTGGAGAGATCGGAACTCAAACACTGTTGATAGACTTTTAACATATCCAGTCACTATGGAAAATGACACTTAAAGCAACTGGGAATTGAAAAAGCATATGATCCTATGAGACTACTGTTAGGCATAGACCCTAAAGAGACAAGAAATATGCACAAGTAGATGATTGCTCTCCCGTGGTCACAGCAGCACAGTTCACAATAGCAAGAAATTAGAAGCAGCCCAAGTGCTCCAGAATGGACACATCAGATACTATACGAGATGAAAACGTAATAATTTGTAAATTATTAAGGGTTCATGGGGGAAGGGAGGTGAAATATGGGGAGCTGGTACTGGGGGCCTAAGTGAAGGGAGGATGCTTTGAGAGTGATGATGGCAACAAGTGTGTAAATGTGGTATGCATACAATTGATGTATGTATTGACCATGATGGGCGTTGTATGAGCCCCCAATAAGATGATTTATTCTTAAAAAGAAGGGAGGAAAGAGGAGTTTATACCAAGGGCTCAAGTAGAAAATATTTGGACATGAGTATGGCAACATGTGTACAAATATACTTGAAACAAATGATGTATGGAATGTTATAAAAGCTGTAAGAGCACCCAATAAAATCACTGGGAAAAAAATAAGCAACAAAACTATGGTACATACACACAATGGAATACTGTGCGTCCCTAAAAACAGTTATGAAAACATGAAAAACCACATGGAACTGGAAACTATTATACTGAGTGAAATAAATCATTCACCAAAGGAAAAGTATTGAATAATTCTGGGCAGTCACAACACCTGAACCCACTCCAAGCAGACATCTTGGTGACAGAGCCCAGATTAAAGAAATGCTGTGGAGGCTTCCTGAATGAACCATTTCTTGGAAGTCCCCCTCCATACTTATGAATACATATGAAGGTGTGTCTCACTTTCAACATGGAGTGAGAAGACATCAGAGCCTGGACAAGGATGTTATGCTTGGTAAATCAGAGGGGCACAGAGAAAAAGGAAGACCTTCACCAAGATGAATTGACACATGGGAGTATTGATGAATCAGAAGAACATCTGCTGCTCTCTGCCTCAGCCTAAGAGCTGATGGGGACCCGGCAGGAGAGTCCTGCGGGGACTGAGGTCCCTCTTGTGTGTGAGTGAACACTCAGCCCAGGCCATTAAAGTGAGGGAAAGGGAGAGGCAGTCACCTTGGAAACATCCTGAAAGGGGCGACTGCAACCAGAAAACAAGAGTGGGGGACATTTATACACCCGAGTTTCGTGAGAAATTCAAATTAATAAATGGCCAATATTGCTTTTAAACATACCTAAGGCTTTTAAATTGACTCTGAAGATTTTTTATTATGATTAAATCATTTTATGGGGGTCTCGTACAACTATTATCACAATCCACACATACATCCATTGTGTCAAGCACTTTAGTACATTTGTTTCCCTCATCATTCTTCAAACACTTATTTCCTACTTGAGCCCCTGGAATCCATTCCTCATTTCCCCCTTCTCTCCCAGCACCCCCACCTCCCATGAATCCTTGATAATTTATAAATTATTATTATTTGGTCATATCTTATGCCGTCCAACGTCTCCCTTCACCCTCTTCTCTGCTGCCCGTCCCCCAGGGAGGAGGTTATATGTAGATTCCTGTAATCTGTTCTCCTTTTCTACCCCATCTTCCCTTCACACCCCCTCCATTATTGCCCTTTTCACCACTGGTCCTGGGGCTGCTCCTCTGTCCCAGATACCCCGTGCTTCCAGTTCCTATGTGCCCCAGTGTACACCCCCCCGGTCCAGCCAGATTTATCAGGTAGAATTGGGATCATGATAGTGGGGGTGGGGAGTGGGGGTGGGAGAAGCACTGAAGAACTAGAGGAACATTGTATGTTTCATCATTGCTACACTCTACCCTGACTGCCTTGTCCCCTCTTCGAGCCTTCTGTGACCCCTTGTCCAGTTGCCTACAGATGGGCTTTGGATCTCCACTCTGCACTCCCCCTCATTCACAATGATGAATCTTTGTTCTTTGATGCCTGATAGCTGATCTCAACTAAATATTAAACAAAAAGCCCCTCAAGATTTGTATGTGAAAAGGAATAAACACATTTCAATAAGTGACAGCTCTGTAAATGCAAAATGAAACTATAGCCTAGTTTCCTTCAAAAATATAATGAATTCTTTTGCTTAAGTAGCTAATGAAAACAAAAAAAAAATCGTGCCTTGCAACACTCAGAGCAATGCGATCCCATGAGGACACATCGCGTTCAGAGTCAGACAATCTGTCCACTGCACTGCTCTCCTGTGTCTGCTCCATGATCCACGTGAATCTCTGCAGACTCTGTGGGAGCTTCCAGACATTGCTGGTTCTTCAGTTGGTTTTATGTTGTAATATCAGTACACGGGAGGGGTTTTTGTTTTGTTTCCTTGTTAAAGGTTGAAGCTATTTGGTAAAATAATGAATAATGGAGATGTTCTTTCACATCAGAACCTATTATTTCCTTTCTCATTTTTAACAGGACTCACATTTAAGTGTGAATCATACTTTTGACTAAACCCCTTGTTTGAGGGGGTTCATCATAAGCTCTAATGTACATCGGGTGCCCCCCCCCATGTCAGGCATTAGGGTAAAAAAATGGAATATCTCATTCCTCTCTCAGCACACTGGCTTTTTGCTTTGATGCAAAAGGCTGCCAAAATCTGTCTCTAGGCACACTTGTGTCCCTGTGCTTGGAGAGTAGATGCCAGCAGGGGTCCCTCCATCAGGGTGTTTGCACATCTGTGGGGATGTTGACAGAAGATGAAGACTCACAGGGAAGGACCCTCAGAGAGCGCACACGATGGCTTCTCCCACCAGAAATATGACGAGAGAAGGAACAGCCTTTCTCCCTAGGGCAGGGGAGCAATCACAGAGGAGGAAAACTCAGCTCCCCAAGGAAGGGTATGCATAAAGGGAGAGAATCCCGAAAGTCTTCCCTGTTTGGAGGTTTCTATCCTGGACATGATTCCTGATGTGGAGGCATTTGTAGCAGGAAGAAGACAGACCACTTAGGTCATGAAGACAGTCCTGGTCAGATGGAGACTTGAGGAAAGAGATGACGGTGAGGGAGCTCGGAGGTGCTGGAAGCAGCACCAGGGCAGGGCAGGGCCAGGCAGAGGAGGCAGGAGCACTCTGGTCTCCACACAGTGACCGTGTCAGCCTCTGGACAGCAGAGGAGCCCACGGCCCATCCCTGAGGGCTTGGTGGTCATCAGAGCTGGGAAGCAGCCACCTGGCCCTGCCTGTTGTCCTCTGTCTGCTCAGAGCTTAACAGTCCACAGCTGTGATCTCCCACACCCTCTGATCCTCAAAGCCCCAGTTTTGAAGCTAGTTTTCAGGCAGAGGAGCCTGCCCAGGTCCAAGGTCCCAGAGATCAGCAAGCTGGAAGACAATTAGCCTCCTTGCCGGCAAAGTCTGAAGAGAGTCTGAAGAGAGCATCAGGGAGATTGAAGACAGTCCTGGTTTGAACTCAGAAGTCAGGACTCACAGGACTCTCACCATCATGGGCTGGTGCCCTCTCCTCCTCACCCTCCTGGCTCACTGCACAGGTAACCAGTTGGAGGCTGAGGGGAGGGTCCTGGGAAGACACAGGTCCTTGATATTCTCCCTGTCTCTAGACCCTAGAAAGGTCACCTCTCTCCTCTTCCCTTCCAGGATCCTGGGCCCAGGCTGTGCTCAGTCAGCGCCCTCTGTGTCTGGAAACCTGGGCCAGCAGGTCTCCATCTCTGCACTGACAGCTGCTCCAACATTGGGAGCTACTATGTGATCTGGTACCAGCAGCTCCCAGGCGCGGCCCCCAAACTCCTCATCTATGATAATAATAAACGACCCTCAGCAATTAGTTGTCTTACTTCCGAATGTAGCGTGTCCCCTCCCTAAAGATTTTCGTAGGGACTGTGTCTTTAATCAAAAGATTTTATCGGTCAGGGAACTAAAGGGTGTACATAGAAGGGATACTTCTCCTATCCTTCCCAGTGCGCTTGTGTGTCCAGTCTTTCTCTGTAGGTCATGGACAGCAGAGAGTCCATGTCTGTGAGGGCCCATGCTGCAGTTCCAGCGGGGAGCCAGGCACCTGCATCTGTTCTGGTGCCTGCTGTCTGGTGCTCACTGGGGCTCACAGCTGTGACCTCACGGGGTGCTGAAAGTCCCAGTCCAGACCCTGCAGCTCCAGCTTCAGCCTCACCCCAAATTAGTTTCTAGGAGGGGCTAAGAGTCAGGGTCTAGGGTGGGGCTGGGCCATCCTCAGGGAGGTGGCTATTTTGCAAGAAGGCCCCTCCCTCCTCTGCAGCTGGAGGGGATAAGAGGATCTGGGGAGGGCAGGCTCTGTGGAGGTGGCAGGTGGCAGTGTCCAGATCTCCACCATGGCCTGGGCTGCTCTCCTTCTCCCTCTCCTCATTCACGGCACAGGTTAATCCTCACTGGGTGTCAGCACTGGGGCTGGAGTGGCTGGGGAGTCTGGGGGTGGGGGGTGGGCATGCCTGGCCCAATGTGTTCAACCCTCTCACCCTCCTTGCCTCTCCTGACTTTCAGGGTGCTGGGCTCAGACTGTGTTCACTCAGCCCTCTGCAGTGTCCGAGTCTGTGGGGCAGTCAGTCACCATCTCTTGCACCGGAGGCAGCAGTAACATCGGCCGTGGATATCCGTCCTGATACCAGCAGTTCCCTGGCAGTGTACCCAAAGCTCTCATCTATGAGAGTAATAAAAGACCCTCAGATGTGCCAGCCCGATTCTCAGGCTCCAGGTCAGGAAACACGGCCTCGCTGACCCTCTCTGGGCTCCAGTCTGAGGATGAGGCTGTTTATTCCTGTTCAGCCTGGGACATCGGCATTAAGAATTACACAGTGCTCCAGACCAGGGAAGTGAGACACAAACATGCTGCACACAATGGTGGCCTCCCCTGGGCAGCCTCCTCCCCCACAGAGGCATCTGCTCCCCCTTGTTTGGACAAGGTAATGCCACGCACGCACGCACACTGCAAGGAATAACCTTTTGCACCTAAATTCTACTTCCAAAGCCCATTCCTTGCAGGAACACAAGGTCTGATGTTTGGGAATTAAATGGGGAGTTTTCGAAGGACAGAATCCATGACAGGGGTATGACAGCTGTGTTTGGTTGAGGAAAAACCACTGGGCACAAGTCTGTACAACCACATCTTACGATGTGTTAGACTTGGACCAGGGGATAAAGAGGGATGCACTTGGTTGAGACATAGAGACAAGGACTCTGGATAAAGGATTCAGGAAGACACCGCTATTGATTGTGAAGCTAGCAAAAGCATTAAGAAAGAAAGGAAAGATATGAAAAGATAAAAATGAATGAAATGCAAAACAAATAAAGTCAGAGGATAATAAATGTCTTTCTTCATATCACATACATATGTATCTTGATCTGATTAATATAATCTTCTGGATTCTTGTTGAAAATAGACAGCAAAACGCAGAGGTTTTTTGACTCATGAGAAATGTACACAAATCACAGATCTGGTTTAAAAAATACTAAGCCCTTCTCAGAGGTTACACACACACACACACACACACACACACACACACACACCAATCACCATTTGACAATATGAAATTAATCAGAAAGACATAGCCTCTAGTGTTCTATGCCAGGAATTAAACAGGATTAAGGAGGGGAAGAAATACTGAAAATTGAAATGACCCTTAAGGAACACAATTCCAAAGCTGGGAATTCTCATGTCTGCCAAGTCTATTCTTGACAAGCATCCCCACGTCCATCCTGCTCCATCTCCATCTTGACCTTCCCATCCAATGTGTCCCAAAGTAGGATGGATTCTCTCTTGCAACTTCAGAAAATCTTCACACCTCCTTCTTTTGAAATTTGACTTTAGCCTTCCTTAACTTTGAACACCAAGAAGTTCTGTAGATATCACATAAGATATCACATAAGCTCTTTTAAGGTGACAAAACCAAGGAAATCTTTCTTCAATCCTCTTTTTGCTGATTGAGTCATTCTTTAGGGATTTTAACCCCTGGTTTCATGGGAGGTCCATTTTCTGGCATCTCCTTGTATATTTCCATGTTAATCCGTTGATCAATCTAGGCCACCTGTGTGTGTGTGTGTGTTGGGCACATGCACCAGTGCATGTTCTTCATCTCAACCCAAAGATCTTTAGGACAGGTGATTAAGCCCTTAACTTTCAACTTCTCAGACTCCCCCACAACTCTACCCACCTTCTACCTCTGTTACACCCATGAGGATAACGGTGGTTCTTCTGGTCTCCCTGGTCCATTGGTGAAAGTGAGGAAGGGAGGCCCCTCCTGAGGATGCTTCCCCAAGACTCCTCCCCCATGAAGTGAGAGGGGCGTTGTCTCACTCAGCCTGGCAAAGCTACCACCCAGCCCTGCACCCAGTATAGGTCGGTGTGCAGGAAGTGCAGGAAGTTAACTGCCAACAGAAGACATGAGTCGCGCTAGACCTGCCTATGCAGGGGCCTGACATGAGTGGTCACTGCTGGACTGTGCCTCAGCCTGAGGGCCCCACAAGGAGAGGCAGTGCCTGGAGAGGCCACAGGGAGCCTCCTCCTCTCTGTGAGCAGAGAGTTACAGTAGAAGAAAGTGCAGTGAAAGGGCCAGGGGTGGGGTGGGGGTGGAATAAGTAAGACACTCTCAAATCTACTCTCTTTGAGTTGATTACGACTGACATCGATTCTATAGGTCATTCTGTCCCTGATAGGTTCTGAAGTCATAAATTGCCATAGAAGCAGATCCTGTTGGCTCAAGTTTTTGTGTTTGAACACCATGTTAGTCTGGGTAAACCAGAGAAACAAATCCATAGAAACTCATATGTGTATAAGATGGAGTTTTATATAAAGGATAATTGTACATTAAGCATCCCAACCCAGTCTAGTCCAAGTCCATAAATCCAACATTAACCCATATGTCTGACACCAATCTACAAAGTCCTCCCTCAAACTCACAAAACACATGCAATGAGGCTGAATGCAGGACATTCACAGGCCAGTGGATAGAAAGTCTTTGGATCCAGTGGTGGTGTGAGCATGAGTGTTGGCAGGGGTCTCCATGCAGCTTCTCCAGTAACCAGGGCTGCATCAGGGTAGGTCCGTCAGGGATGTCTTGCTGGAAGTGTGTCTTGTCAGCTGAGGCAGAGAACAAGCTAAGGCAGCCACACACTGATCCAACCATCAGAGAGCAAGAGACAAGAAAGGCGAGGCTCGCCAAGCCATTTCTCTCTCCTCCCTTCAACTAAACTGCCCTTCAATTAATCCCACATGTATTGATTGGCCAGGTTGGCACAATTAACCTAATTGTCACAAACATGCTTCACGTTATGGCTATATTCCAATATTTTTTCTCAGTTGTCACTTGCTTTTCTCAATTGTCAATTACTGTTGAACCAGAATGTCTGATATGCCTAGTTCCATCGATATTTGTGGCATTGATGGGAAACAAGCATATTTGTACTGTGTGTCAATGCAGACAGAGTCATCTGAGCTTTAGACACAAACATATTCCCGTACAGCTGGGTGCATTGACAAGAAGACAGAAGTCCAGAATGTCAGGTGCCTGCTGATAATTTCCCAGTTAATAGATGCTCAGGCTCGGCAAGCAAAGTTTCAGCGTTAACGCTTTCTTGAAGATCTTCATGTTTGTTCCCTGCTAGGATTGCCTGGGTCCCTGGTGTGCGCTAAGTCATGGTTCCAGGACAAGAAGGGGAAACAAGTCGACTGTCCCTGTGTGTCTAGAAGAGCTGGAAGCGTTCTCAGATCGAATATCTCTGGGGCCCCCTGTAGGTTTCTCAGGCACGGGGGTCACTGGCACTGGACATGGCTCTTTCCTGCTGTGATTCAGCATCGCCTCCTGACTGACAGGATGTTGTGGGGATGCAATGCTCCCTTGACATAGTGGGGGTGTCCTTCCACCTCCACATTCCCTGTTGATTCTCTCAGGATAGCTGACTGCCACAGGCCTCTGTCCTGTGTGGACCAACTCTCAGTCCAGAGAAATGGAAGGAGACGCAGCAGTCCCTAAACTCCTCACTATGCAGCGAAGCACTGCCTTCACACACCTTCTGGTGACACTCTATTCACAGAATTACTCATGGAGGCTTCCACCTCCAAAGGAGGCCTCATTCTGCCCCTGGGCGTGGAGGGAACAGGGGTCAGGACTCATGGTAGATAAGGGTCCTCTCTCAGGATCACCTGTCAGCTGATCACAATGAAAAATGGACAGGCCTGGGGCAGGGCAGGGCAGCAGGGGGCGCTGTGGGCTTGGTGCTGGGTGGTTGGGGATGGACTCTCAGATGGGGAAGCCAACACTTGTCTCTTGGGTTGAAGACAGACTCACTGTGCAGGAACTAACTCCTCTCGGAGTCCCTGGGGAGCTGATCAGACCCAGCCCAGCCCTCCCTTACAGGACACCCAACCACAGGGGATGCACACAGGATTCAGGGAGACACTGGTTGGCCAAAAGAAGAGGCACATATTTGCATGAAGGTCCCCTCTCTCCTCAGGGATTTAAGGGAGACATGAAAGCGCTGTGTTGATTCTGTTCCTTCAGAGCTCTAGGGTGTCTGCACCATGGTTGGAACCCCCCTCCTCCTCCTCACCCTCCTGCTTCACTGCACAGGTCAGCATGATCCCCCGTACCCTGACTCCCCTGGTCCCTGAACTGTCAGCCTCATTTCTGGCAGGTGCTTCTCTCTTGTCCCTTCTCTGAGACATCGTGGTGTCTGTGTTTTCAGGGTCCCTCTCACAGCCTACGCTGACTCAGTCTCCCTCTGCATCTGCCTCCCTGGGAGCCTCAGTCAAGCCCACCTGCACCCTGAGCAGCGCGCACAGCAGCTATAGAATCGAATGGTTTCAGCAGAGAGCAGAGACAAGCCCCCGGTTCGTGATGGCAGTGGGCAGCAGTGGCATGACGGGATCCAGAGGGGATGGGATCCCAGATCACTTCTCAGGCTCCAGCTCTGGGGCTGACCGCTCCTTGACCATCAGCAACGTCCAGGCTGAGGACGAGGCCGACTACTTCTGTGGTGCAGAGTATAGTAATGCGTACTACACAGTGACAAGTATCAATGGGGAACCGAGACAAAAACTCTTTCTGTCTGACTCCCACTTCTGAGACACTGGCCAGGAAGTGTCTGGTGTACTCACCCTCAGAAATGCCGGTGTCCTGGACATGTTCAAGGAGAGACCCAGTCTGAGAGGATTTCTGCCATGAGCCCCCTGGCAATAAAGCCGGCATCTTGAGAGTGCAAGACCTCTGTTATGGATGGAGATATTAAAGTGAAAACAGAGGCCAAAGAAGAAGAACAAGAGATGCAAAGTCTTTCCCCCTTATTTTTGATCAAGCTACATGCACACATAAAGCAATTCAACCATCCTTAGGAGGATTAGTTACTTACATTGACTAGATTCCCCAACAGGAGAATCCTGGTCACAGTTCCTTTCTGAATATTTCCTCCACCAGTAACAGGAGCTAACTGACTCTGAGCAAAAATTCCTCATTTCCTCCTCCCTGCTCACAAGTGGAGGAGGCTTATTAACAACCTGAGATGTATAGACAGCACAGCCTGGATTGCTAAAAGCAGGCCTTGAAGGCCTTGTGATGAAGACCAAGGACTGCAGCCTTCAGTATAGATTACAACTCCATGTCAACAAGACCCCAATCCTCACAACAGCACCAGATGACAGCATCATGTTAAGTGAAGAAAAGATTAAAGTTGACAGGATGAAGTCTTGCTTAGATCGAAAATCAAAGCCCCTGAAAGCAGCAACCAACAGATCCAATAAAATGCATGCTGAAGAACAAAGATGTCACTGTGAGGACTAAGGTGTGTCTGACCCAAGCCAAGATCTAGCCATTCGCTTCATAAGTGTGTGAAAGTTGGACAGTGGATAAGGAAGCCCAAAGGAGAATTGGTGTATTTGAATTTTGGTGCTGGCAAAGAATATTGAAAGTCTGATGGGCGGCCAGAAGAACAAACCAACCTGTCTTGGAAGAAATGCATCCAGAAAGATCCCTAGAAACAAAGGTAACATGACTTTGTCTAACGTACTTTGGACAAGCTGTCAGGAGAGACCAGTTCCTGGAAAAGGACTTCATGCTTCGTAGAGTAGACGGTCAATGAAATAGAGGAAAACACTCAGTGAGCTGGATTGATTCAGGCAACACCAGTGGAGTCAAACACAACTGGAGTTGCAAAGACGGTGCAGGACAGGTCAGAGCTTCCCTCTGCCATGCAGACAGTCACCATGCCTCAGTGGAATCTAACCACACACCCCGGGTAGCCACATAGACTTTTTGGTCCATCTATATGAATCAGGTCATGTAGTATTTGTCTGTGTGGGCTGACTTATTTTGGACAGCATAATGTTTTCAAGGTTGATCCGGGTTGTGACTTGCTCCAGTTCTTCATCTCTTTGAGTCCTTGTGTGCCTACACAACATTCTGTCCATCCATTCATCTGTTGATGGGCATATTGGTTGTTTTCCACCTTTATCTATCATGAAAATGGTGAAATGAACACTGGTACACTGGTTTCTGTTTGCATTCTAGCTTTCAACACTTTCAGGTAGACCTAGAATTGGGATTCCAGGGTCACATGACAGTCACCTTGTTAGGAAACCCCCACATTGTTTGCCACCAGGTGGAACCATTTTATCCCCTCACCAGCAATGGATGAGGGTTTATTTTCTCCTTAGCCTACCCCAAACCTATTGTTTTCTGTTCCTGTAATCATTGCTATTGTGATGACTTAAGGGTAGCCTACCATAAGGGTAGTTTATTGTAGCTGATGTATTTCTATGACAAAGAAGCAATAAAACAAATGGTTCACAGAGTGGACAGTCCCTATGTATGAAGAACAATCGAAGGGCCAATCAAATCCGATGTCTTTGACACCACTCTGGGTGTTCCAACCAGCTTGCCCGCCCCCCGGTCCCTCATTACCCCCCATTGAAATTGGCCATTGTCTATTGATGGATGGGAATTTGTCATCCAACCAATTTCCTGAAGGGATCCTTGTATGCAATGACCCTCTCCGCTTGTTTCTAGTAATTTGTAACGGCAGCTCCAGGCTCAATGAGGAAAAAAGAAAATTCTGATCAATTAGGATACCAGCCTTCCACACACTATCTGGGGCCATGGACTATATAGTGAGTCCCTTGCATCTACAGTCCCTGATCGAGAAAGCCCACCCTCCATCCAGGAACCCCACCAGAGAACAGCAGTCCTTTTTTTTTTTTTCTTTTTTTGAGTTATGAGAAAAGTTATCTGTTACGTGTCGATGTCACCACGCTCTTCTTCCTCAGATGGAGGAACCAGTTCCTCCTGTGTGGCTTGTCACAAAAGCCAGACATGCACAAGGCCAAGCGGTAGTTGGTTAAACAGACATGTGTGTTGAAAGAAAATGATGCCGGTCCCCTGGAGATGCGAGGAGGACCCCAGTCTAGAGGGTTGAGATCAACTTTTCTAGCCATCGGTGGCAGGACCCTGGTAGCTAAACTGAGTCCCGGTGGCTAACTTGAAGCCCACACTGAATCCTTTTGTTGATCTTAACCTTGGCGTTCTGCAAGGCCTCCTGCTGACTGGGGGTGCTCAGTCCTTTGGGCAACTGCCTGGACTCCTGATTATCATTGCAAGCATGGGGCAGCTCATGGAGAAGTCATGACTACCTGCTGGGTTTTTGAGTCTCAGCATCTGGCCTGACCTGACAATATTGACATTGTTCTTCCAGGCATTTCCTTGGAGCTGGTAGCTCCTTCCTTACCAGTGAACTTCTGTAATGCCTCATTCCCAAAGGCTCATCCCCAAACTGATCTTTTAGATCATTTCCAAATGGATCCTTCTACTTACTGAGCTTCTCCTTAGTTTGCATGAACTCAACCCACCCACTCCACAAATGCACTCCCCCACTCACTATTCTCCCAGGGACCAAAGCGAGTCAGGACTATAGGCAATCAAGAGAAACCTTGCTTTGTGAGCAGAATGGGCAGTGGATTCATGGAACTTTCCCTTTTTTCAACTAATATAAGTTTTTATCATTATTATTTCATGTAGAGTCTGTAACCAGGCCCTACTTTCAGGCGGAAGTCCTGATTTTAAGAATAGACTGTGTTTCTAAAGGCTACTGAGGAAGCTAAAAAGTTGACAGAAAGGAGGTGAGGGGGGATCCTGAAGAGAAGGCTTTGCTCAGCCCATGAGCAGCAGTAAGCACTGACCGGAAGGGGAGGAGCCACGAGTCCCTTAGGATTGCTTGTCATCCATTTGAGGACATGTGTGGTCTAAGGCAGCAGGGGATGCTGTGAGCCGCCACTGATGGGGCTGTGGGGCTCTGGTTGAGAAAACAGCCACCTGTCCCCTGTGGTCTGCTCAGAGGCAGCAGATGGCTCCTCTCTCGGGCCCTTGAGGGTAGACTGGGCACTGACCTCCCAAAGAAGACACCAACTGCTGAATATACACGCAGGACCCAGGGAATCCTTAGGGAGCAGGGGGAGAAGAGCACATCTGCATGAAGGGCCCCTCTCTCCTCGGGAATTTAAGAAAGGCCTGTGTTGTGTCTGTTCCTTCAGAGCTCGAGGGTGTCTGCACCATGGCTGGGAGCCCCCCCTCCTTCTCCTCACCCTCCTTCTTCACTGCACAGGTGAGCATGGTCCCCGGCACCCTGACTCCCCAGGTCCCTGAATTAACTCCCAACCTCATTTCTGACAGGTGCTTCTCTCTCTTGTCCCTTCTCTGAGACATCATGGGTGTCTGTGTTTTCAGGGTCCCTCTCACAGCCTACGCTGACTCAGTCTCCCTCAGCATCTGCCTCCCTGGGAGCCTCAGCCAAGCTCACCTGCACGCTTAGCAGCACTCACAGCAGCTACTAAACACAATGGTATCAACAGAAATCAGAGAAAAAGCCCTCAGTATTGTTAGGTTCCAGGCCCTGGCCAGGAAGGGGTGGTACACCTTGGTGGGCGTTACACCTGGACTGGCCTATCTGGGTCAGGTGAACTCAGTTCAGCCAATGGGGTCAACCAGGATCGTCGACCTTGTCTCCCAGCAGGCCCTGAAATGTCAGAGCTTTTGCTCTGTGGCCTCTCCCAGCGGCGCCCACACATAGTGCAGTGGTCCCAAGGTGGCCGGCTGTGGCCCCGGTGGCCGGGCAGCTGTCCTGCGCACTTGTGCCACTTCTATTCTCTACCCACTCACGTGGATCATCACCAGGCTTCGGTGTGGATTCATTCAAGGACCGAGGCCCATCTCTCCTGCGAGAGGGAGAGATCTCACAAAGATGTCAGTCGGTCGAAACAGCAGCCCCGCTGGACTTTGAAAGTGCACCGCGCCCGATGGGGAAAGGACGCCAGCCTTGATTTATCCCACGGCGACCTGCTGTCATGTATTCCAGAAGCCCCATCGCTTCGGGTCTGTTCGCTCCCTGTTTGCAGGAGAGGCGGTTCTGCCTGTCTGTGCTTCCGGGGCTTATCACCCCACACCTGTCAACTAAACCGAGTGTGGTTTGATTTTCCCAGCCACGGGACCTCTCCGCTCCCTAGCAAGAAGATGGTGCTGCCCAGTGGACTCCGCCTTTTTTTTGCGGGAGAGCGGAGCATGTGACCCTGGTCAAGATGCCACAAACTCATGGGGACAGGGTGCTGCCTCGGTGGAGGGCAGACTGGGGTCTGGGAGTTAGGCCTGCTTAGTCCGGAACAGACTGCTTCCTTCCCTCCATTCCCTCCAGCTTTCTCCTGGTTTTACAAACAAGCCGCTTTAGCATTCTGCCAGCACGGGATTGCTCTTTTCCTGCCGGCTGGTTTTCTGTTCCCCAGGCCTAAGCCAAAGGTGTTCAGAAGCCTAGTCCACTCCCAGTGACTGTTAACTTTCCTCTGCCAGCGATACTGCTTTAAGCACATTTGGGGTCAGCATGCGTGGGAAAGGAGGGCTCTAAAGAAGGGGAAATTTTTCCTCCAACTGCCCCTTTCCCCATCTCTTTGTTCACACAGGATATAGTGGAGGAGTGGACCTGTTTTGGTGTTGTTTTTTTCCCCCAGACACACAAATCTTGGAACGACAGGCACAAACTGGGAAAACCAAGTTTGTTTGAACAGAGATGGCATGTTACAGAACCTGCATTACTAAAGACTCTAAATCTTGAGGAGACGGGCTGAGAATGCAGGTCCGGGCTCTTAAGGATGTAGGGAGGGGAAGGAAGTCTAGAAAAGTGCAAAAAACAGATAAGAACTGGGTCTTGGATTTGTGTCTGGACACAATCACAGGATACTGTGAGGCAATGTCCAGGGGTATAACTATGGGAGATTTCTAGCAACAGGATGTCTTGACAAACCATATGATTCTCTCAACTAAGATTTGTATGAGCTGTCATAGCCCCTTCACAAAAGAAAGGGGCTTTTCCCCTTTCTCCTCAAGTCTCCTTCTCATATGGACATGAGCACGTGCTCTTTCCTGCATCCTCCCCTTCCTTGCCCGTTTCCTTCCTACCTTCCACTCTTCCTATTTGCTGGCCTCCCTGGCTGCTTCAGAAAACTATGTTAGTTCTTTTTCCTTAGTTTTCATAGGCGCTCCAGTGCCACAGCAGGCTAAACATGGGACCACTAACCACAAGGCCAACAGTTCAAACCCACCAGGTGCTGCAGGGAAAATGATGAGGCGGTCTGTTCTCCTAAGGGTTAGTTAGTCCGACACGGTTGCTGCGAGTTAGAATGGGCCAAAGGCAGTGGCCTTGCTTACGTCTCATAATCCTGGTGGAACAGTAGGTTCAACATTGTGTCGCTGGCGACACGGCCGCTCCAGAGAAAAAAGGAGTCTGCTGGCAGGAGAGCAGACAGTCGCAGAATCTCTCGGGAGTTGTTCTACCCTGAGTTCTTCTGAGTTCAAATCAACTCAGTGACAGTTTTTTTTAACTGTGTGTGGGGGGGGGGGGGGGGGGGGGGGGGGTGGTTGGAGGAGAAGGGTAGTGAATGGAGATGATGTCAAGGAATCCAAAAAGAAAAAGAGTTTTTGGAAACTGATTTTGGTAGCAATTGTACAATTATGCTTGATGTGATTGAACTGTGGAAAGATACATGTATTAACTCCCAATTAATAACATAAATAAACCCAAATTAAACATATATATATATATGTGTGTGTATATGAAAAACACTTACCTATTATATTGCTCAAGCTATAAAAGTTAACACCCACTACCATGGAGTAAATTCTCACATGTGGCGACCCTCTATATGGGTTTTGCAGACTGTGAGTCTTTATGGGACCAGACAGCCTCATCTTTCTCCTAGGGAGCTCCTTGGGGCTTTGAACCGTTGACCTTGCAGTTAGCAGTTGAATAGCTCCTGTGCCATCAAGATTCCGTAAAAGCTCATAGATGACTAAAAGCAGGAATTGCAACCTTTCTGCAGAAAAGCATCATGAGCATAATGTTTATCGGTGACTTCGAATACCCAGAGAAAGGTCTCTATCATCTTCCTTCTGACCATAGTGCATTAATTTTAATCCAGATATTCTGTCTCATTTTGGTTCGTGTTGCTACACGTGCTCTGCTGACAGCTCTCATTTTTATAGACCGTGTGTTTTCCCGGGGTCTGTTACTTTGGCTGCAGCTATTTCCTTTAGGAAGGAATGAGTAGGTACTGCTGAGGGCCAAGCCTTAGCCTGGTGAACTCCCGGGTATGCAGGGTGGGTTAGACCGCGGACCTGGCAGTGAGCAGGCCAATGCTTAGTTCACAGTGCTCCTTGAGTAAAGGCCCAAAGTCAATTAAATTTAAGCTTGGAGCACCATTTGGGAATCTGAGGAAATCAATACCACCACTGGTAACTTCTGCGAGCTGACTATGTGTGGGGCACTCATTACAACTGACCATGGTTTGGTGAAAGATGCCTGGAGACTGTCTTGAGCACCTTAAGAAGACAGTGACAAAGACAGAATTTAGAAACCAGTCTGCTTATGCCCTGGGACAGCGACCCCACAGTCTCAAAGTTGTCTTTCTCAGTGCGTGACGTAGGAATCAGGCAACTGTGCACCCGAGCCTTAGAGACCTGCAAGGTTTCACACAGTGACTCAGCCAGGTTCTTTCAGGAGCCTAACACAGCCTATGAGTCAAGCAGGCGTTTTTTTAAGCCAATGCATTCCAACAGGCATTCACACATATCAATAGCAAGTCAAGAAAAAAATCAGGCAAGACTTAACCAGCAAGGGCGAGGGACGGAGAGAGAATTCTGGTTCCATCGCTGCAGTCAGAAACTCTCCCCTCTGGGCTCTGAAAATCAGCTGGGTTTTGATACAGTTTGGGGGTGTGACCACAGGTGTGGTCATGCGTGTTCAGTCCTATGAAAGGTGCACCCTCCAGTGTTAGTCTGATACTCTTGGAGTCAGTCCAGCCAGTTTCTGTTGTATTCTTGGCTTCTTGATTCTCGCCGGCCTCTCGCCGGCCTTTGTCTTGTTCATGGCGACTCCGGTTTGACGCTCTGTGGCATGACGGGTTACACAAGGCCAGCCATTGGAAACCACCAGCTATTCCGAAGGAGAAAGGCAAAGACTCCTGCTCCCACAAAAATTCAGTGTCAAAAATCTATAGGGCTGGTCGGCCTCTGTCCTATAGGACTGCGGTGAGTCAGAATTGACTTAATGGGGGGTCGTTGAGTGTTTGGCACTGTGGCTGAGGCTTCGGGCTGCTCATGGCAAGATCGGTGGTTCAAACCCCCAGGAGACAGATGAGACTGTCTGCTCCTTTAAAGATCTGCCGTCTCAGAGCTCCCGGGTAATGGCTGGATTGAAACGAAGGGAATGGCAATGCAGATGGGAGTGCTTTGCTTTCGATGCTCTCGTTGTGCAGGGTGAGGTGACACCATTTCCTTCTTAGTCAAACCAGGAGCTCACAGATACCACCACCGCCTCCTCTTCCCCCAGTCAGTAGATCCGCTTTGCTCTCAGGGCTGGGGACCCCTAGCTAAGGGAGGGGTGTCAGACTAGATCCCAGACTAAAACCAAACTCACTGCCATCGTGTTGACATGGGCTCACAGCAACTATCTAAGGCAGGGGGAAACTCCCCCTGTGGGTTTCCAGGACTGTAATTGTTCATGGGTGTAGAATGCCTCGTCTTCCTTCCAAGGACTTGCTGGTGGTTTTGAACTGCAGACCTTGCAACCCAATGTGTACCCACCACACCACCAGGGCGTCAAGGACAGGTGGAACAGCCTTCTGTGAATGGGAAGCAACTAAATGGCCGTGGGTTTGGGAACAAGGGAAGGGCTTGATTTGCTGCATCACCTGCCGTACACAAGGGGGTTGAGGGGAAGATTGAAGAGCTTTTAGCATCTGTGGGTCAACGAAGTCCTGGGACCTCCATGAGAGAGAGAGACTGGACTCCTCTCCTCACTTGCTGCCCAGCTTCACGGGGATTTCATAGACTGGCCTTTGAAGTGAGTCCTTTGGCTTCCAACCTCCTTCCTACCGTGTGTCTGTTTGTTACTCTCAGTCTGTGGTGACACAGGCGCCTTCAATGACCCCCAGGAAAGACGGTTGTGCTCATCGGTGGCTCCAGGACAGGTCATGCACAGTTCCATCAGAGCCTGAACATCCCCCATGACCCCTGATTTATGACATATGTACCCAAATCTCATGGACCCCGGCCCAATACCCAGGCTCTTTCGTAGGTGGCAGAGATGCTCTCATGCTCTCAAGGGGGCCCAGCTCCAAGGATGACACCAAGTACAACTGCTTGCTGGTATGTTCTGCTGCTCCACAGTGACAGGCCTAAAAGAGAAATCCAGACAATTCAGGTAAGCCTACCCCAGTTGAGTGCAGATGGTTGTTGTTGCTGTTGTAGACATCAAGTCAGTTCCAACCTACAGTGACCCTGAGCACCGCAGAAGGAAGCGCTGCCTGACCTGTGCCATTGTTCCTCTGCTGAGGCCACTGTTGCAGTCACTATGTCAATCGACCCATCCCATCACATCAAAGGCCTTCCTCTTTTTCGCTGTCCCTCTACTTTACCAAGAATGATGTCCTTCTCCAGACTGGTCCCTCTTGACAACATGTCCAAAGTATGTGAGAATTATGTTTCACCATCCTTGCCTCTTAAGGAGCATTTTGGCTGTACTTCTTCTAAGACAAATGTCATGTTCCTTTTGGCAGCACGTGGTATTTCAACACCGTAATTCAAATAAATCAAAACTCAAATGTTAGATTGGAGAATAAATGTTAGGTCTGTGTTAGATTGGGAAATACATGGATACGCATTTTAACTCTCAAGGTAGCCACTTAGGGTGGAGGGGGGAGGCAAAGGAGAGTTCAGTGAATGTTTTAGGGAAGGTTCATCCAGGTTCATTCGTTCATCAGTGAATGTTTTAGGGAAGCTTCATCCAGAAGGAGCCTTCTGGATCCAGAAGACTGAAACCACAATGAAGGCAAGCCTTCAGATGACTACAACCACACAAGGTAGGACAGAACTAAACAGGCTTTAGATTCCTAACCCCAAAACTGTGAGATAATATGTTTGTCTTTAAAGCTGTGAACTTTGAGGTAATGTTTTACTCAGCAACAGATAACCAGAACAGATTTTTGGTACTGGAGACACGCAAAGTTCTTGAGAGACTTGTATTTGAAGAAATTTCACTCACTTTGCCTAAAGAAAAAACTGAACTAAGTTGGGCCTTGAGTCTATTTGAGTCTCTCTCTCTCTCTCTCTCTCTCTCTCTCTCTCTCTCTCTCAAACTGGAATTGTATTCCTCACCCTTTCCTGAGAAAGGAACGTGCTAGAGGGCGGACTCAAGAGTGCAGAGTACTAAGTCAAAAGCCACGAGAGTCATTTCCATGATTTGAGTCGTAATCATCAACCTGCCTTCGAGAACATGCTGGGACTTAAATACTGGAACAGGTGTGTCTACAGAAGCCGTGGTGGGCAGTGTTGTGGTAACTTCTTAAATGGAGACTGTCCTTGAGATGTTGTCTATGAGGAACTGAGGAACAGCGCCCAAGGACCTTTATCCACGAGATGATGAGATTCTGGATTTCCAAGTCATGCTGCTGTAGGTGAAACTTTTGGAGGTCTTGGGTACATTTTGCACACAGGAGTTATGAGAATTAAGTACCATCAGAAGGTATGCCTAATGGTTTTAAATCATGTCTACACACTCCTTGACCTTTTCAAAACCCCAAACCACTGCCAGCAAGTCAATCTGAACTCAGTTTCTGAGACATGTTTACAGGATCTGATGGCCTCGTCGTGCTCCAGCTGTATGGCTGGTTGAGTTTGAGCCTGCAGATCTTCTTTTACAATGTGCTGCCTAATTCCCAAGCCCTGACATGTGGGTTGGACTTAATGTAGTGCAGTGGCTCTTCTAGCCAAAGTCCCATTCCCATCAATTCCCCTGCATGAGTCTGTTTGTGTGTCCGATAGAATTCACCTGTAAACAATTGCAAACAGGACTCCCTGAATGGCCAACCCATCGCACATAAAATGAGTCCCATGAGAAGAGAATCTCATCCCCAGCAAGCCCATCCACTGGACCTGAGATCCCTGTGCAGTGAGCCTCCTGGATCCAGAAGACAGTCATACCCTCCGAGGAACAGTAGTGATAATGAGGAGGCAGAACACGGAGCAGAGTGGACTTCTCAGACCCATGGAACAAGTAAAGCTGAGTGCTTTGGAGGAAGAGGCTGGCTAGTGGAGCGGGGTGCCTCTGGGCACTGAATTGGGGAAGCTGGGTTTGTCGACCTACTTGTGCTCAATGCCTTCAGGCCAGGGGCTTAGAGTGGAGTGATATGCCGTCTTGGGCATTTATTGGCAGAGCTGAAAGAATTGTATAACATGTCCCAATAACTCAACCTTGCACATCTCACTGGCTTTACAACTTGTTAACTTCCTTGATCCTGAATTTTGTGGCGAGGTCTGTGTAACCAATGCAATGGATATTAGAACCCAGAGAGGTAAAGAACATTAAGCCAACACTCTCAGTAACATTTAATTTTATGTAAAGAATATTGTAGAAGGGACTGTGTAATTGCTGAGCCTGTCCTAAATGGCATTCAGCCTCTTGGCTTACTTGCTCTTGAAGAAGCCAGCTAACCATGTCTTAAGAACACACAATCAGAAGTTAGCAAGGAAGTGGAGTGTCCTGCTAGCAGTCACGAGTGAGCCATTCTGACAGCATCTTCCAGCTTTCCCAGCTCTCGGGAGATAGCTGTCCCCAGGAACAGTCTGACAGAAACCTCACGAGGCCGGAAGCAAGACCATCTTTTCAAGTTACCTCCTGAACTAAACTTTCGGACATGTGTGAAACACGGAATTGCTCCACACTGTTTTATGAGAATGCTATGCAACACTCCTTTTCCTGGTGCTCTGAAGACACACACCACTCCATTCATCAGAAAAAATAAGGTATCGAGGCTTCAGAAACACATGCACGCACACACACATACACAGGCAATCTCCGCTCTCCCCGTAGCTATGGATTCCTTCGTTATCTCTGGATAGAACCTGGGAACTCTAGGCCTATCTCATTCATAACCCCAACTCCTCTAATACACTAGCCCCGCACAAGGGCTAGTCACAGTCAGTCACAGCTCAAATCCCAGGGCAGGAGTCAGCAAACTTGTGTGCAAGGTGCCAAACTGTAAATATTCTAGGCCTTGCTCACTTTGTATGTTGTGCACAATGCTTTGAAACAGAAACCATTCTAGTCCAAGGGCTTTTTACCAATGCTTGCCCCAGAGTGAAGACTCTTGTGTTTTGATAGCAGTCTCACTGCACATTCATCCTGGCCATTGTTCTTGTACCAATCCCTATAGCACAAGGTCACCCTGCCCTTGTGCGTTTCCAAAACTGTACCTCTTTATGGTAGTAGTGGGCTGATAATTAAAAATCCCTTTGATCTGCAATGTGGCTTACAGAGTTTTTGTTTTTTTTAACCAGAAATCAGACTCAAATATTCTCATCTATCTTTTAAATATGACTCATTTTCTTGGAATGGATTCCTAGAAATCATTAAAACATAGTTTAAAAAATCTTAAGGAAAGCAAGAGAAATGTAATGAATAAAGATAAAGTGGGAGGAAAACGAAAAACAAAACCAGACGAGTGAAGAAATCAAGCCCAAGGCTTGGGAATGAAGTAAATAGGAATCACAGAAAGACTGTGACGAATGTGATGAGGGGAGAGGAAGCGAGCTTTGATGTTATGAAGGAGAAGGAAAGTAGGGCTCTTAAGTGAGGAGGGTAACATTCTACTCCAAACAAAGCCACTTGCTCCGGAGGCGATGAGTTCTCCAGCAAGAAGCCTGTGGAAGGCAGCTGAGCACAACCTTGAGTTAATAAAATGATTCTCATTAGATGCTGTGAGCACTCAGTAAAGCAGTAACTCTCTTCAAAGAGTCCAAAGCAGAGACGAAAAGTCAGTTCTTGGGCTGAGCCTCGGTGGCGTTGTGGTTGAGTGCAGGACTGCAGCCCACTGACTTGGCAGTTCAAATCCAGCAGCAGCTCTCCAGGAGCAAGGCCGGGCCTCCCACTCCCACCAGAGGGCAGTGGTCCCTCCCCCCGCCAAAAAAAGAAAAGTCAATTCTTTAGCAACATAGCCATTATCTTTAACGGCTGTAAAATTTGCATTACGGCCTGGTGATTGTTTGCAAATTGTTACCAGTTCAGTGTGACTCAAAGTAAACATAACTGGCAGGAAGGCAATGAATTGATAGCGTGGCACCACCAAATTAAAAATCTAATCAAATAACCTCAAAACCGTGCCTTCTTCTTATGGATAGAAAGACAACATTTTAGTCACAAAACATTTTATTATTATAATTGCAATCTTGGCAACATTACTAAAATAATTACAATTTTGGCAACATTAATAAAATAAAGATAGTAAAATAGCAATCCTGGCAGATCTTCAATATTCAATACATTCAGACATAAAACAAAGTGACATTTTGAAAAATAGAGCGCTATCAATAGAAAACCAGAGAAGCTCCTGAAAGAACCCACTACATGAATTCTCTTTGGGTTGCAGGCACAGATGGATTCCAGCTAGCTCAGTTCTAAGAGGGAAGCCAAGCCCTTGATGAGGTCTCTTCCCAGCTTGTCACGAAAGCCTGGGAAATAAAGCTCCACTGGGGGCGATGGGGGTGGGGGGGAGTGAAGGGGGAGGAGAAAGCACGGGAAAGAGCAGGGAGATTTCACAGCCAGTCTCATTCGAAGAATGCTGGTGAAATTCCAGGAACCAAATGAAGAGCCGACTAAGTGAGGTAGCAAACCAGGCAGGCCAGGGCGAACGGTATTCACAGAGAGCAGCAGGTGCAGAGAGGAAAATGAGGCCACTGCCCCAAAAACTACACCAGAGCAAAGAAGCAGGCAGAGAGACAGCAGGGGGTGGGAAGTGGGGAGGAGGAGGCAGTAGCGGTGGCAGCCAGGAACAGATGCGTGGTGGGTTCTCCAGAAAAGACTGTCTGCTCCAGGAAAGCTGTAATCTGGAAAGCGCTAGAGGGCAGGGCACTTCTACGGGCTTGCGGGGTTGCTTTGAGTGGGACGTGACCCGAAGGCAGTGGGTGGTGATGGCAGTCAGCAATGACAATTTGTGTTCTGTAGGGCACTTCACAACGAAGCAGCAAACGAGAGTAATCGTAGCATACCACTACACAGCTGCAAGACAAAAAAACAAAACAAAAACAAACCCAGATACCACCACATGAAACGTAAAGAGGCCTGCAGACCTATGCTACGCAGCAGGCCCTTCCACCTGAGGACCGGACAAGTGGAAGAGACAGTAGTTTTCCGTTTTCAGTTATTCAGGGAATAGTTTTCAATCATTCCCTGAAAAATAAAAATAAAAATAAATTCTTTCTACACTTCACCCAAGGATTCAGGCTGAAATTCTTGCAAAGTGCCTTGGTCCAAGTAGGCTGAAAGGCCTAGTAAAACGTTCAAAGTGCAAATCATCCCTCAGGTATGGAACAAATAAATAAAACAGTTTCTACACTGTTACCACAAACGTATACCATACATTCATATCATTACTCTGTCATCTTTGGAATCTCTTCCCGCATTCTAGAAGGCAAGCTTGATGACTGTCTTCCCAGCTTTTTGTTAAAAGCCCAGGAAACTCATCTGGACAGGCTAGGTGGTGCCTTCAGAGAAGAGGAAGGCCAGGAGAAGTCTGATTTCTCTCTCCAGGTCTGGGCTGAAGCTCAGTCTCAGAGACCTCGCGTGGTACCGAGGAGGGTATGCACCCTGGTCAGGGGCGGGGGGAGGAGGAAGCAGCACAGTAGAACATACTACCTAGGTTGGACTCCACCAGTGATGGGATCCACCTATCAAGACTCCACCTCGGAACCTCAGAAGCAGCTCAGGCTGAAGGAATTCAGGAGCCAGCTGTCAGCACCGCCACAGTTTTATGAAAGACCTGTAGGACAGAGAGCTTACACTTCTGGCAGGGTGGAAAAATAGTGAATTCTAAAGCTTCAAATTTACTGAAATAGATTAGGTCTGGCACGTCAGTGAATGTCAAGATCCAGACGCACTATCAATTTTGATTCCTTTGGAAAACAGATGTTCAGTCGAGGGAAGAACTATGAGCTGCAATACATTCACCTAGAAGGCAAGTCCTGAAACTTCCTGCTGCACATTTTCAACGAGAGCAAGATGCAGGCACACAAAAATACATAAGGCCATGTAAGGAGTTGCATTTTTGTCATTCAGCTTGGGCTATTTTGGGTCTAACATTTCTTAGACGATCTCCATTCGAGCTCACCAGGGGGAGACTAACCTTAGCCCGGCCATTGATCTGGGCAGCTACCATGTATGTGGATCCCTTCGCTGAAAACTCTGGGTCCAATCTAGCTCGGAAGTTAAAGAACTCGTGGCTGCATTCTCATGAGCAGCTCTCCTAGCTTCTCACAGCCTGTGACAGGGATGTGGACAAGCCCTTGTCACCAAAGGCCAGGCAGAAGGGGTGGGGCAGGGACAAATGGCAGCCCTCTTCAGTTATAGCAACAGGGGGCCCATTGGCACCGGGCCCCATGTGCCAGATGCTACTGCTGTTCTGTCTGGAGCCTGGCAGAACCAGCAGCTGCGTGGCATCTGGGATTTGCAGGCCAATACCCACTCCCACCCCCAACGCGTCCACTTTGGTTTTGTTCTTGGCTGGTGACTCTGAAGACTCCATGGGACAGAGAGCAGAGGTGCTCCCTATTCTTTTCCTTGGCTGTCATCCTCACACAGGCAAATCACTGGATGTGTTGTTTGGTTTTTGTTTTTTGCCTGGGTGAGTTGGGGCCATCAACTTCCAGGTTCTCGGCCGGTGCTAACAGCGCCACCTACAGACCTTCAGACCATGTATCTTGCGTGGCCTTGTCTCTTTTGATGTTCTTGAGTTAAAGACACTTAAAAAGCATTGGCTCATAAACCCAAGAAGACATGAGCCTCTTTCCTCAGCCTGCCGAGGAACCATAGTTCCCCCCCACCCCCACCTCACCCCACACTCGGTCAGCCTGGCCCCACGATGCCCAACTTCTGGTCTGCCTGGGCACAGCATGGCCTTCAGAACGAGCTTCTCTTAGGGCCTAAGACTTAGGCGAACGCAGCACAGGCACTTCAGGGAGCTCAGCAGCAAAGAGGGCCAGGCCTGGCCCTCTGACAAAGTCATTCCAGTGTGACCAGAGTTAACATTTCAAGGTGTGGACAAGGTTGAACATAAATTAAATATTCCAAAAAAAAAAAAAAAACAACAACCAAAAACCAAAAAACAGATTACATGCAAACCTTTCAAGCTTAGGCATATCAAGGAATACCAAAATAGTATTTTTCCTCCCACTCTCTCTCTTGCTCACAAACATATGCAAAAATATCTTTAATGTGGTAAGCCACATACCAAGATGTCAAAAATTAGAGACTATCTTAAAATAACGCTTCAAAATTCAGTCAGTACAATACCGTCTATTCTGAATCAAAATACACTCATGTATGATCCCTTCATTGCGAGTCATTTGGTGCTGTCGAGAACTGTGTGGTTTGCATCTTTTGGTTTTGGGGGGGCCTTTGGCTTGGACTGAAATACTCTGGATTTTTTACAGGTGATAGAGTGAATGGAGTTTAGGGGCAGACCTTTCAGAGCCAGCGAGGATGGCTCGCAGTCAGATGTGCTCACGACCACAGAGGGCACTGCCGCTGCGGATCCTGGCTGCAGAGGTGCCGGGGCCACTTGAATCACAACTTTGGTTTCCGGAGGCAATCCCTCTAGCTTCTTAGGCTTCTTAAACATTTGGTGACACTGAGTCTTATGCTCCATTTTCTCCTTGAAAGTTAAGAACTGCAGTCGGCATTTGGAACACGGGTGAACACTCTTTTCCACGTGCCCTGTGTAGTGACACACGTATGGTGAGGCAGTCTTGAAAACTTTGAGGCAAAACAGACAGAGCAAGCTCTTAGTGTTCTCATGGCAGGTTCTGAAGTGGGTTTCCACATCCCTGAAGGTCGAGGACCGGAACTTGCAAACCTGGCACACGTAAGGCATTTCATTGGGCTTGTGTGTGTCCTTCATGTGTTGTAAAAGCTCTTGGTCTGTGTCGAAGGACAACTCGCAGATTTTACAGACAGAAGAGGGCTCCAGGTTTATGTGGACACGCTCGACGTGGCGCTGTAGCTGGATGGGAGTGAGAAATAGTCGATTGCAGTGTTGGCAGGTAGTGTGACTGTCCCAGCTGTCACCTCTCTGATGCTCAAGTTCCAGGTGGTGCTTCATGTGGTTCATGAACTTCACATTCTTCAGAACCTTCAGACAGCTGAGGCATTTAAAGTTCGTGTGCGTCTTCTCTTCTGGCTGCCTGTCTCCTTCATGCTGACCGTAGTAGAAGTCATCGAGTAACATGACCAGATTTCCTTCCTGGAAACTGACGGTCTTAGCTGGATTCACGTGTCTTGAAAAGTCTGTTTGGGCCGGCCCCCTGCTTTCCCTCTCTGGTTGCACAGACTTACAGTGGGCCCTGTCCTTTGGAAAAGCTGTTGGAAAAGGTGCACCATTCTGCGCACAGCTTACTGAGGTAGTCATACTGTTTAAAGATGTGTACTGCTGGTTGTTCTTTGTCGGAGAGATACCTGTCAAGGACAGTGCTGAAGACGGTCCCCCGGGGTTTCCAGCGCCGAGTTTAGGCCTCTTGGGACTGATGCTGCTGACTTTTGAAGTGAGAACTGGCTTTGGTGCACAAGGCCTTTCTGTTCCCCGTCCAGCAGGATGGACGGCGGCTCCTCCTGGATTCTCGTGTGAACCTGGGAACCTGGTCGAAGAAGATTGGACTTCTGAAGCCCTGGGGGGCTCAACGTGCGGTGAGCTCCTTCCATAACCAGGAGGAGACAAGGGCTCAATAATAATTGGGCTATCTGTTGACCTCGATTCGGGTGGAGAAGCTGGCATGTCAGGCACCACTTTTGCTGTAGGGGTCATCTGTCTTGAAGGCTGCAAGTGACTGTGAGCAGGATCCTGTCTGAGGCGATGGTATCTTTTCCTTCTCGAATAGGAACCTGGGGTAACTCGGTTCAAAATGGTGGAAACAACTGGTCTTGAATGGGAAGTGACGCCAACAAAGATCAGCTCAGCGTCTTCATCGACATGCTCCAACCCCACAAAGATCAGGTCAGCGTCATCATCGTCGTCACCGTTCACAGGTTTGTTTTCTCGGCTGCTGTTTGGCGGCTGCAGCTTGTCTTGATCTTCCTGATGTGACAGCTCCATTTTAAAACTTTATATGCTTGGATGGTGGTAGGGTCACAGCAAGTCCTTTTCTGCAAACTGCGACCTAAGTTCAAACATATGACATCAGTGAGGGCAGTGAAAAGGCATCATCTTACTTAATCCATCTTTCACAAATGAGGACATTGAGACCCACAGAGAATCTTGGACAGTTTAAATCCTATGATTACAAAATGAGGTTTCTGTGACTACGAAATCATAGCTTGGTACTATGCTGATTGTGATCTCTGAGAAATAAGGGAAGGAAAAACACCTTCAAAGTTTCAACCTCAAATCCTCTTGGAAATTTTGCTCCATTAATCAAGCATTCCATCAAATACCTAAAATTGTGATATTATTTTAATGAATCTCAAAGGCTGGACTAGTTACTTAACTTTTGTTCTCTTACCTTTCATTTTGTTTCAAACTCTTGGCAAACAAGGGGGGAAAATTCCCATTTCCACCAATTGGTATTTGGAGAATGCTTTCAAGGAAATCATACAAAATGTCTAACCATTAATCATTCATAATAAGAGAATTTTGACAAAAGACTTATGACTTGGATCTTACTTGAAGTTTTTTAGCAAAGTGATTATATTTTGTTAATAGTTACAACTCTTTCTTTCCTGTTTCACTGTTTCTACAGAAACAATGTGGTCGTTGATTCACATAGGTGTTAAAGAAACAAAGATACAGGTCTGTTTCTGAGAGATGAGGTCTTGAAGGGTAGTCTAAGTGAGGTGTCAACTAAGTCTTCATGGAAGAAGCACATGACAGCCTGTGTGATCAAAGGATTACTAATAATATAATTTACAATCAGAGGGGAGAATTGTAGTAGAGCTTAAGTTATGAGCATCCAGTTTATAGGCGCGTCCTAAAGAAGGACATCATTGCTTCTTAGAAAGGACAGGAAAGAGAAAGGAAGATGACCCCCATAGCTTCAACAATGGGTGCAAAGGTGAGAACAAGTGTGAGGTTGGCACAGCACCCAAGAGACAGAACTAACTTGATGGCACCTGCTAACAATTTCATTATTGCTCCCTTGGCCACAATGATCTCAGATGCCAAGAAAAATATGATGTAGGTAATAGGCTGATTCCCAGAAAGTCCCCCTAAGCCCCCAGTTACAGCACCCTGCACTTTCATTTTAAATGGTCCAGGAAATTTGCATTCAGCAATGTGTTTTGTCTTCAAGTCATCTTGACAAAGCAAAGAAACCCCTATAGAAGTGGCTATCCAACATCCTAGAACCTGGTGTATGATACTTATACATATGTATTTCTATGTACTAGAAAGATATCCATATATGTGGTACAGCAACCAAGAGGTAGATTTTGTAAACTTAGCCATAACTGAACACCATGAGGGAGTGAATTGCTAGGCCTGGGGACTTAGGGCCATAGTTTCAAGGTCACATGGCATAAATAAATCTACAAAGATGATGTTCTACATCCTAATTTTGTGAGAATTGATTAGGGTCTCAAAAATTTGTGAGAAGCCATTGAAAGTGATATGGTAAACCCCTTTCACCGTACATGGAAAGAATTTGTCCCAAGCACTACTGGACCATATAACCCCTGGTCTTCGTGTCCCTGAGACCAGACTAACTGGATGGCACCCACCGTCTACTTCTGACTGTGCAATGAGGAATCATAATAGAGAATCTTAGGTAGAATGGGAGATAACTATAACACCAAACTTAGTAGAAAAAAAGACTTGCCTACTGGTCTGATAAAGACTGGTAGTATCGTATGGTCCTTGGTCACCCTCTGGGATTGGAACCGAACTCACCGACCAGCCTGCTTCTAGCCAAATAACACACAGATCTACAAAGTGCACTATACCAGGGAGTTAGCACACTCAGAGCAATCAGCAGTAACAGAAGGACAATGTTGTACCCAGGACAGAGTTCAGGGGACAGAAATGCACAGGAAAGGGCAGATGGAAGTGGTAAACCCAGAGGAGGAATTGAGAAGACTGTTAGTATTACAAAACCAAAGTCACCGCCATTCAATCAATGCTAACTCAGCAACCCCATGCATTTCTGAGACTGCCACTGTTTTACAGAGTAGGAAACATGTCTTTCTTCCGCAGAGCTGCCAACCAAAGGGATCACAGCCCAACATAAAACCAGCACACCACCAGGGCTTCTGTTAATAGTACAACATATGTATCAAAAACTAATTTCTTCTGTACACTTTATCTTAAACTATAATACAGTCTGAAAAATACTTAGCCCCTGTAGTTGTATAATTTGATGTCGACTTGAGACTATTAAGAGTGAGAGCATGGAGTGTAGCCTGTCAGTCAGATCACAGTTGGATGACCTCCTTTGGAGGCCCGAAGACCAGACCCAGACTCTGCTTTGTCTTCCTGCTGACAAGACCTTTGAAGCTATACGGATGGAACTAGAACCCTGGAGCTGAAGGAGCCAGGTGGAGACCCCTGCCTGTGCTAAGATGCTTTCACTGACACTTGATCCACAAGACTCTCCACCCACTGGCCTGTGATCTTTATTCATTTCATGTGTTGCGTGAGCCTTTAGAGGAATTTACAGACTGGTAGCAGCCATATGAACTAATATTGGAACTTATGGACTTGATCTGGACTGAGCTGGGATGCTTTCTTCATATATAAGTACTTTCTTAATATAAAGCTCTTTCCATCTATTTCTTGAGTCTACTTGGACTCACACACACCTACAACTTAATAAATGCCACCCAGTCAAGTATGCCTCTAATACACACTATCAACTGTGGTTTAATCTTTACCAATCTCTGTATGTCTATAGTCTTGGGAGCACAATGCCCTCATTGTACAAAGTGCTCTTTTGTGGTAATAAGCTCATTGTTCTCCACTTTGAACTAACTCCTCCCTCCCCACTATGGAGACTTTGGTGTCAGAAGTAGGATCTCAAGGCCAGTTTTCAATGGCGACTTCTGGAATCTTTGGATACAGCTAAGTCATTCAGATGCGCCTTTCCCATGGATCTTTGGGAACTGCCTAGATGAGTAACTTTCAAATCTTTGGAAGTCATTTTTTTTTTTAAAGACTGAGATTTAGCTTAGCATTATTATTAGCTGATTCTTTCGCCTGGGTATGTTTTATCTTTTCTCCCTGTTTTAGCTTCCATTGCAGCTATTTTTACTTCTCAGTTTTCAGGGTCAGTCACAAATAAGACTTCTATCTTCGAGGAGCTCAGGGTTACCAAAAGCCACAAGGTTGTGTCATCTATCTCAGGTTGTTAGTGGCTCTTCCTCCAATCCTTATGCTGCACTATTTTTCATCTAGTATAGTTTTATAAATCATTTGTTCAGTATACAGAGTGAATAAGTATGATGAACAGATACAGCCTTGATTATAACTTTTCCTGAATTTAAAGCAGTAAATATTTGCTGGTCTATATAAGGGTTACACATGAACATAATTAAATTTTTTTTGGGGGGGGGGGGTGGTGGGCATCACTGCTTTCCGGTGGTGGGAGTAGGAGGCCCAGCCCCACTGCTGGAATTGAACCTCTGTCCCAGTGGGCCGCCGTCCCGCGCACAACCACTACACCACCGGGGCTCATAAGTAAATTTTATGAAATTCCTAATATATCATCCAATTTTCTTTCTGATCTACTGTATCAAATGCCTTTACATAATCAATAAAATACCAAGTTGACACATTTCTGGTATTATCTGCTTTTAGCCATTGTGCATCCATGATATGCCCCATTCCCTATCTTGCTCTGATAACAATTTAAGTTTCTGGCAGCTCCCTGTTGATCTATCAGGGGCCTAACCATGTGAATATAACTTTAGCAAAACTTTACATGTGCTACGAACAATGTTGTGCAATAATTTTCACATTCTGTTGGATCACTTTTTTAAAAAATAGGAATAAATACATCTCCCCTGTAGTCAGTTGGCCAAAAAACTGTCTTCCTAATTTCCTGGCACACACATAAGCGCTTCCAGTTTCATCAGCTGGCTAAAACATTTCAATTGGTTTTCCATCAGTTTCTGGAGCCTTGTTTTCGCCTAATGGTTACAGTGTATATTGATCTTCTTCCTTTAGCACTTATTGGTTCATGCTCATATGCTATCTCCTAAAATGGTGGGATGTGGACTAATTCTTTTTGGTCCAAATGACTTTGTGTATTCCTTCCATCTTCTTGTGATGATTCCTGTTTCATTCAATATTTTGCCCCCAGAATTTTTCAATATTGTAATTTACGGTTTAATTTTTTTCTTTAGTTCTTCAGCCTTAAGAAATGCTAAGTAAATTCTTCCCTTTTGGTTTTTGCAAATCTAACTAGAATATTTAGTCTGCTACAGTTACCCTTTGAAAGCTTCTGCTCAGCACTTTTGTTTCTTCTTTTCACTTTAACCATTTTATATTAAAGAAGAGCTCTCCTGACATAATTCTTTCTTTTTCCTTCTGACCTTTTGCTTTCTTTCTGTATTTTATCCCATCCCTTAACTTGTCTGGTCTTCAGCTTTTAGTATTTGATGCATCAAATCTATTCTTTAATTCAGGTGGAATATACTCAAGGCCATATTTTGGCTTTATGTATTTATTTCCATTTTCTTCAACTTTGATTTGAACTTATATATGAGCAACCGATGGGTCTGTTCAGAAGTTGACCCCTCGCCTGAGGATACTGATTTTCCCCCAGGTCTCTTTCAACAGCTATAGTTAGTTTGTTTCCTTGGTGTTCCATCCACCAAGGGCCATGTATATTGTAATCTGTATTGTAAGGTACAGAACAGAATGTACTAAAAGGTATTTAGAATAAAAAAAGCGATTGGTCTTGCAAAATTCTATCACACAACCCTCAGCATCTTTCTATAACCAAGCTGTATTTTTCAACTGCTGATTTTCTTCTATTTCCAACTTTCATATTCTAATCATTATTAAGTATTAATGTATCTCAATTGTATGAGTGATCAATTTTGGACTGGAGATGTTGGTAAAAAAAAAATCTTTCCTCTTCAATTTCTTATAATTGATTTAAAAGGACCAGTAGCAGTTCATTTCAACTAACACTCAGAATATGAATCTTCATGTTCCCTTACATTTTTGATTACTTCTACTTTCCTACAGTACATTCCATACTCCAGTTATTAATGGGTGTTTTCAGCTGTTTTATTAAAGAAGGCTCCATATCTATTCAAAAGGTAGTCAATGATTAATTTTTTCACAAGTGGACCACACATTCCTTCCTCTTCTTAATCTGGAAGTTTCACTGAACCCTGTACACCAGAGGTGACCCTTCCGTTATATGAAATGCCAGTGGCACAGCTCCTGGTGTCACAGCAGCACACAAGCCGCCGTCTTAAGGCAAACTAACAAGCAAGTGGTAGCTGACATTCTTACTGCAGTACATGGTGCCTCAGTGTAGTCAGCGTCCTGATTACTACACAAAGAGCTGCCTATGCAAGTATTGGAATTAATTGCTACTGTTAGATAGCTGTGGTTCTGTCTCAAGGATGGTGAAATTCCACGTATTTTTGGACATTCTTTCGGGAGGGAGTTTGTCGAGAAAGACACCAGGCTTGTTAAAAGAGTAGGTCCAAAGAAAGACCACCATACAAGATGAAGCGACAAGGTGGTGCAAGAATGGGCTCGGCTATGACAGCGATTGTGAGAATGACCCAAGAGGGGCACAAGGTTTCATTCTAACGCTGCTGTGCCTCGGAACTGACATGACGGCGCCTGAGAACAAGAAGAAGAAGACTTTGCTAATGAAGCCCACCATCGTGAGTATGGTCCTTGAGTTCCGTGTGGACAGTACGACAAATCACCAGACTCCGCAGAGAAGTTCAAAGTGCCCAGAGAGGGGTGGTTGGTGTCAGACTGGGCAAAAAACAAGGTGGGGGGAAGGAGACATGCCTAACCGCCACGGCGCAGGCATGGACTTTGGGGTGCTGATGCCCATGACGTTCCTTCCACCTGTGCAGTTAGCAGTGGCAGGCCATTTCTGCAACCTTTCTCCAGACACACAAATGTCTAATGAGCACAGAGAAAGATCTCCCGTAACATCTATAATTAGGGAAATGGAGATCAAGATCAGGAAATGGAAATCCACTTGAGAAAAATATCATACCCTGCCAATCTTCTCTATGTCGTCTCACTAGGCCCCTATAGGACAGAGAAGGGCTGCCCGTGTGAGTTTCAAACTGTCACCACTCTCTATGGGCGTAAAACGCCCCATCTTTCTCTGGAAAGGCGGCAGGTGGTTTTGAACTTCCGGCCTTGCAATGAGTGCCATCACCACTAACACTGCCAGGGTTGGTGATGATAGACAGTAGCGACTGTTGGCTATGAAACTGGAAGCCCTCACAGAGCTGGTGGAAAAGCAGAATGTGGCAGCTGCTTTGGGGAAAGTTTGGCAGCTGCTCAAAAAATTAAACACAGATCTGCCCTATGATCCTACAATTTTCCTTCCTAAAGAGAACTAAAAGCTTACACACAAAAGTTAATAGCAACAGCCTTCACAATAAAAAGAGTGGAAGCAATCCTAAACGTCCGCTAATTAGATGTTGGGTGCGACGGAGTCCGTTCTGGCTCAGTAAGCTCACGGACGACAGAATGAAACACTGTCCGGGTCTGCTCCCAATTGTGTGTATGTGTGAGCCCATTGTTGTAGTCTTTGTGTCCATCTGTCTTGCTGAGGGTTTTCCTCTCCTCCCCCCCTCCCCCCCTGCTGTTAAAAAGCCACAGGAGACTAATCTTTTGTGTAAATGTCGATGTGTGACTGGGTTCTGATATCCTTGGGGGTTGATGGCAGTGTTCTGGAATCCGACATTGGTGGCGGTTGTCGCTGTGGTTTTCTCTCATCAAGTATTATCTGCAACGCATAGGAGACAACAGATGTTCTGTAGGTTTACTTGTAACTTTCTGTAACTTTCCTGGAGACGTTCTGTTGGGGCTCTTCTCCCAAGGTTCCTCTGGCTGGATTCGAACTAACTTCCTCTTAGTTAGGAGTTAAGTGCAGACTCACTTCCTTTCGTTGGTTGTCAAGTGTCAGCTGCCCCACGAGGGACCGTGTGGTGATAGTTACACACTTCTATTAGGACAACGGAAATCACTTGATTGCATATTTTGAAAGGCACAGTTTAAAATATTAAATAAGAGAATCAAAATGGTAAATGGATTACCAATTCCTTGGGGCTGATGGCAAGAAAGGTTGGGGGGAGATGGGGAGCTAATGATGTTGATGATGAATATAAGAACAAAGAATTGTTCTTAAATTGATTGTGGGGATGATTTTACAACTCTAGGTGTATTTGAACTATTGAACTGTATGTGAATCAGATGCTAAGAAAACGGTCCAAAGCAGGAACAGTGGCTCGTAAGTGACCTATTGACCCAGTTCAATTCGAGACACAGAGGTCAACTCAGAAAGTTCTGCAAACTATTCTGGAGATCCCAAAAGGGTATGACAGATGAACAGGGAACATTAGTAGGAAGAACTTAAAACAAAACAAAACTGAAAACAGTACTGGTGAGTAAAAGGTCAGAAAAATTGTACCAAAGAATTTTTTTTTCCTATCACAACCATGCATCTATTCATTATTCTGAGGGTAGCAGGGACTGTCAGGAGAATTTTGCTGGGAATCCTCCTCCAACCAGCCTACACCTCTGTTCCTGTCCCTATAGCCTTTTTGTTGTTCCCCAAATGCAAAGAACATTGAAAAGGAACACAGGTGACTCTTCCAAGGATGCCTACACTGTCATCTTGATGAGATGTAAATCAAAGAGCACAGAAATCTAAGATGAAGGCTTGTCCTCATAAGCATGGACAGAGGGTAGGTGTAGAAACAACGGCTTCATCTTTGGGTATTTAGGATTAACAATGGGTTCTAGGATTTGTAGCAAGACTTTTTGGCTTACCCTGTTTAGCTTTTTCAGCTTTTTAACTCTCTCCTCTCACCGCCCCCCCGCCCCAGGACAGAGTAGTATGACTCATGCATCCTGACTAACAACCAATGCTGTTTGAAAGCAGCAGAGCAGGCACCACAATCATGGAGAGCTAAGCCACCTTCAGGGAGTTAATTAATCGGTGGTAGGAGGTAAGCCTTTCCAGGAAAGACGTATCTAGATCTTCTTGCAGTCTGAGCACTTTTCTTACACCAAAGATGGGGGAAACCAAGTCATTTATCCGTAGGGTGGCTGCAGAGTCTAAACTCCCTGCCTCTGAGTCAGTTCTGATTCACGGTGACCCCACAAGACATAGCAGCACTGCCCCTGTGCGTTTCCGAGACGGGAACTTCCTATAGGAGTAGGAAGTCTTGTCGCTATCCCACGAAGCTGACTGGCGGTTTTGAACTGCTGACATTGCGGTTAGCAGATCAACACGTAACCACCAGGCCGTCAGGGTTCCTTACTGTTTTGATGGGATTTGGGGGTGAGGGGAGTGGGGCTTGTACTTAATTCTAGCCCCAGTCTAAGAACAATTAGTTACTATGATATGGCCCTGTTTAGTACATAGCATGACTTAAAACATTATATTGAATGCAATAGCCTAAAGAAAGAGTTAGGTGGATTAAAGAAAAAGGCCTGTGAACCAAGCCCTGGGATGCAATCGATTAGCAATCAAGGAGAGAAGGAGGCAGGGCAAGAGCTGATGAAGGAACTTACAGCCACTCAGGTTGGAGGCAAATCCAAGAGGAGGAACATTTTAACTCCAAATGCCGAATTATTTTGTAAGGGGCGGGGGGGGGGGGGTAAGAAATCACAAATGAATCAAAACTAAACATTGACCACTGGAGTTAAGCAATATGGAATTTACTGATTAACCTTCACATGATTATAGAAAAATAGGAGGCTGGCTTTTGTGGACAAATGGGAGAACTGGGAACTGTAAATATAGATGATCCTGGAGAAACTTTGTCGTAAGAACCAGCAAAAATAAATGAAGCGTGATGAGGAAGTGGCATCGGTAGAAAGGTTTTTTAGGGAGGTTCTAATACATCATGGTAAATTTTTGGGGGGGTGGGGTTGGGCATCACTGCCCTCTGGACCGTAGGGGCTACCCAGCCTTGCTGCTGCTGGATTTGAACCGCCAAGCCCGTGGACTGCAGTCCGGCACTCAACCACTACGCCACCGAGGCTCAGCCCCATGGTAAATATTTTTAATGTTGAGAATGACCCTGACGTGGAAAATTTACTAATTCGAGACCAAGCTGGAGACTGGCTGCAACAACATCCTTGAATAAACATGAGTGATTTTTACCTAAGTCTGCGCCAAATAATTCACCTATATTCACAGAGAAACACCCGAGATTATTGGGGGCATGACTGTAAAGGTGAATGGACACATGTGGTAGCCACCCTCTCCAGATGGCCCTGTGGATCCTGGCTCCTGATGGTCACCCCCTGCTGCTCTCTCACCCTCTCCAGCAGGGCTGCTGTGTGCCGTCACTTGCAGCTAAACAGGAGGGACAGTATGGAAGAAGCTATAAAAAGATCACAGCGTCAGCTTCATCTTGGGTATAAACGCTCTCTTAGATCACTCCCTTGGGGGACAGCAGCTGTCATAACACGAACCGTCTCAAAGAGAGGGCCCCACAGGGAGGAACGGGGACCTCTGGCCAACAAGTGAGTTCGCTTGCAAGCAGATCGCCAAACTCTGAGATGGCTTCAGAGACAGCAGATGCGGCCAACATCTTGACTGCAATCTCCGGAGAAGTCCTAAGCGTACCACGCAGCTAAGCCGCCTCCTAGTTTCTGACACTGAGAAACTACGTACGGTTAGACACTCGGAGATAATACGTTACTCAGCACACACAAAGAATTAGTACAATGGGCTCTTGCTCAACTGTATGCTCACGTGTGCTATAGACAAAACATGCTTATAATCTCCCAGTCATGAAAAAATTCACATGGCCTGTCTTTCACAATTTCCTAATGAATGAATCTCTCAACGGGAATATAGGCAAACAAATTAATGTAGGATACCGTGCTAAAAACAAACAAACGACCCCACACATGTACCCTAAATGGCGTCTTGGGGTAGACACTATACACATCAGTCCATCTTGGCCCAGGGGCATGGTAAAAGGAGTCGCTCGTTGTGTCATATATATGGTGGGGTCTTAAAAAGTAGTTGCCGCCAAGTAAATTCCAATTTATGGCCAACCCATGAGTACAGAGAACTTTGTTCCACAGAGTTACCGGGCTGTGACTTTGGAAAGCAAGCCATCGGGTCCTTTTTCCTAGGCCATCTATGAGTGAGTCCAAACAGGCAACCTCTAGGCTAGTGGTCAAGCAAGTTACCATCTGGACCACCCAGGCTTCCTGTGTGGTCATTTTTTCCCTCTCACGAAAACAGGTGAAAGAAAAAAAAATCACTTTTGTTCTAGCAAGAGGAACCCTGATTGCGCAGGTTAAGCACTGCCCTGACAGCCACAGAGTTGACGGTTCAAACCTACCAGTCTATCTGAGGGAGGAAAATGTGGCAGTCTACTAAGACTACGGTCGCGGGCACCCCTTGCCGGTGCTGTTAAACTCTTGTCCTATCCGGTCGTTTTGAGTCGGAATTCACTCTACAGCCATCAGTGTGGGTTCTGCTGTTCTCATAAAGAGTGAACAAGGTTAAGAATCAAAAGGCTATCATTGTGGTCCTTATTTTAAAGAACCCACACACCCTCTCACCTTACCTCAGGTGTGCGGTGAGATTTGGAAGAACCTGAGATATTCCAGGCAGGAGATGATCATATCCTTCAGATAACCAGAGAGACAGGTAGTTACTCACACATTCCAAGGATGCCCTATACTCCACTGCTTCTCTCACACCCAAGGAGCCCAGGGGCACATGTACAAAGTGCTGAGCTGTCAACTGAAAGGGTAGCAGTTCAAACCTACCCTGTCCTTAGAAGAAAAGTCAGGTGACCTGCCTCTATACAGAGTCCACTGCCACTGAGTTGATTCCAAGGTTTCGCAGGGCTGTCAAACTAGACAGGGACAGGCAGCCTCATCTTTCTCACAGATCAAATAATGGGACTACACTGCTGCTTTTGTAGGTAGCCGCCGGAGGCTTCATTCACCAGGTGGCACCAGGACTCCTCCATGAAGATATCGTATGAGGACAGTTCGACTGTCGCAGGGGCTCATCATGAGTCCAACTCAACTAAAAGGCAACGAACAACACTTCACGGTTGAACTGCTAAATAAAAAGCCAAAGGTTCAAATCCACCAGCCACTCTGAGGGCCAAAGATGAGAATGTCTGCTCTCATAAAGATGGACATGCCCAAAACCTTAGGGCAGTGATTCAACCTTCTTTTTGTTTTTGGGGGGCCTCACTGCCCTCTGGTGGTGGGAGTAAGAGGCCCAGCCTTTGCTCCTGTGGAGCCGCTGCTGGAGTTGAAATTCCATCCCAGTGAGTAGCAGTCCCTCGCACAACCACTACGCCACCGGGGCTCAGCCCCGTTCAACCTTCTTAATGCTGCAGTTCCTCAGGTTGTGATGATCGACAAACTATGAAATTACTTTCATTGCTACTTCATAATTGTCATTTTGCTACTGTTATGAATTCAGTGGCCCCCATGAAAGGGTTGTTGGACCCCCCCCCCAAGGAGGCTCGACCCACCTTAGGGTGTGGTTCAACTGTCAGAGAGGGTAGAGTCAGAAGTCACTGGGTGGCAGTGGGGGGGGGGGGTGTTTGCAAACAGCCAAGTGCTCAGTTACTCCAGTTCTGTGGGAACCCACCTAGGGATGCCAAGAAGACTGGCCTGGCCCAGAGGTCCCAACCTTGAAAATCCTATTATCAGCAGGGCAACGGTTTTATTTTCTAGTTCTTTTCTCTCCATCTAGCTTGGGAGGGGGCCTGGTAGCATAGTGGCTACCCATTGGGCTGCTGACCCCAAAGTCGGGAGTTTGAAAGCACCGATTGCTCCACAGAAAAAGAGGTGAGAAAGACAGCCAGGGTTTTCTACTCCTGCAGATTCTTAGTCTCGGAACTCATAGGGGCAGTTCTGTCCTGCCCATAAGGGTCACGAAGACACCGCATCAGCTCCATGGCAGTGAGACCCGGTTTGACGGTGCTTTGCGCTGGGAGCTGGTTTGCGAACCACAAAGGCGGGAGGTTTGAACCCAGGCGCTGCTCCGAAGAAGGCCGATGAGGCCTAGGTTTCAGTCAAGGGCATCCGACTCAGAAACCCTACGGGCGGCCCTGCGCTGCCTGCGGGGTCGTCCTCAGCCTGAATGGAGGCGACATCTGTGGGGTTTGACCTGTCGCCGTCACAGGGCTGTGTTCCAAGCAGGTGACACCGGTCCCGACAAAGGAATGGAACGGTGTCCCCACACACTGCTTCCCAGAGCCCTCTCGCGCCAGCTGCCCGACCCCCCAGCCCGAGGCCCCCGGCGGGCCCCAGTCGCTCCTCCGGGGGCCGCCTGCAGGCCGGCGGCCGGGCCTGCGGGGGCTGGAGGCCGGCCCGGCGCAGGCTCTGCAGGGGCCGCCGCGGCGGGCTGCATGACCCAGGGTCAGGGGCTGCGGCCCCTCAGGCCGGTCCCGCGGAGTCGCGCCGCCCGCCCCCCCCCGCCCCCCCCGCCCCGGGACGGACACCGGGCCGCGCGCCCGCCTCCTTACCCGCCGGCCGCGGGGTCCCCGCTCCGGGCGGCGCTAAGGCGCAGCCAGCGGCCACGACGCCTTCTCAGGCCCCGGGCACCGGCGCTGGCGCTGCGGCCACACGCGCGCCCGCTGCGACCGCTGATTGGCTGCCGGGCCGCTGCCGCCCTCTGATTGGCTCCCCGGCGGCGCGGGGCTGCGGGGGCGCCTGCGCGCACGCAAGCGCCTCTGGTGGCAAAGCACGGGAGCGGCGTGCAGCTGCAAGGCCGGGCTAAGTGGGCCTGGGTGGGGCTGGGCGTGACACCTGGGAAGGGTCTAACCTGGGTGGGGCTGGGCGTGACACCTGGGAAGGGTCGAGGGATGCCACAGCCCCCCGAGAGCGATTTACTCAGGCCCTCAGGCGGGCTTTGGGGGTCTAGAGCAAGAAATGCCTGCCCCTCTCCCGCCGCCCCCACCCCCACCCCCACCCCCACCCCCGCAGCACCCCTCAGTCAAGCACTCATCTTCTGCTGTGGACCCTCCTCTAGAAACCCGCCACCAGGCCAGTTTGCAGCCTCCACACAGCAACGCAACCCAGATCCACGCCATCGAGAGGACTACGCTCCATAGCGACCTTCTCGAGTGTTTCCAAGACTGTGAAGATTTTGTGGAGGCAAGGCGACTTCACCTGGGGTCGAACCTCCAACCCAGTGTTTAGCAACCTCGGGGCTTATACCGCGACACCACCAGGGCTCGTTCTTGGGCCGCCTCCAAACCCACAGAAACCACCCAGTGCCATTGAGTCGATTCAGACTCCCACCGTCTCCCAGCGAGTGACTTGTGGATTCAGACTGCCGGCCTTGTGGCGAGCGGTTCAGTAGTAACCACTGCGCCACCAGGGTTCCAAGTGGCTGCTTTTGCAGCCATCATCCTTTCCTCTTTGTCCTTTCATCTAGTTTCTGACAAGGCCTCTCCTCCGTCATCACACCTGAGACACAGGCTAAGAGTGAGCCGGCTGTTAATCAATGCTGGGAAGGTGGCATGGGGGGAGATCTGGTCTGTGTAAGACCTGGTTTGCAGAAAAAGACCAAATGTACAGCCCCCTCCCCCCTGCAGTCGAATTCCCTTTTAAACCGAAGGACGATCTGGTTCAGCAAGGTGAATAAACAAAACCAACAGGGCAAGGACGGGCATTCAGATAAGCAGCAGAGCCTGAGAACCTCAGGGAGGGACAGGACGCCTCCCATTTCTGTGAAGCATAACTCCTTTGTCACATCGCTGAAAGTCTATGTTCATTGTAACGAACTCAACTTGCCACATAGTTGAGGGTATGTAACTTGCTTGTCACTGAATCGCTGAAAGTTACGGGGAGGTTTCGACCCCATTCTTCTGTCAAGCGCTTGCAGAAATAAACTGAGTTTCTCAAATCGATCTAGTCTCTGTATTTGGCTAAAATAGTGATTGCCCGGTGGTGTAGTGGTTGTGCGTGGGACTGCGGCCCACTGGGACTGAGGTTCAATTCCAGCAGTGGGGCTGGGCCTCCTACTCCCACCACCGGAGAGCAGTGATGCCCCCCCCCCAAAAAAAAATTAGTGATGGGCATGCAAGCCTATATCAACCAGGATCAAACTTCTGGCCACCAGGGTGGCCTCACAGGACCAAGAAAAACTGTTTCCCAAGGTTTCAGAGTGAGAAAGATGGGGCTTCCTACCTCCGTAAAGAGTGACAGTCACAGGAACGCTCAGGGACAGTTCTACCCTGCCCTATAGAATCCCCATGAGAATCGACTCCGCGGCCGTGAGTTCAGAGGGTTGCAGAGGCTGTCAATCGTTATGGGAGCTGGTTATTGCCTGTCTGCCCAGGAGACTGTCCCACCTGGGGCAGTGACACGGTCCCTGGGTCAGGAGGTGAACCTGCACAGGTTCCTGCTCTGTTACCTTGCAGGCTTTGCCATCCCACCATTCTGGGGCCCCAAGGGAAAAGGACATGTGACAGTTCACTATCCTGTTCACTAGCCCGTGGCACCCCAGAAGCTGCAGCTGGACTCCATCTCCTTCTTGGAGGGCCACCCGCTCAGGTGAGCCTCCAGGCTCTTTCTCTCGGAGAACAAACATGCTCTGAGGCAGCTAACTGTGATAGCCTGCCCCCTCTTCTGTCCCCAAGCTAGCTGTCATGCCACCACTCAGTAAAACTGAGAAAACCAATTACACTGACACTGCAGAGGAGAACAGGCCGTCTCCATAGGGTTTCTGAGGCTGACACGTACTTGGGGGAGCAGACAGCCTCATTTTTCTCTTGTGGAGCCGCTGGGGGAAGTTTCAAACTACTGAGGGTGCCATTAGCCGGACACTGAACCACCCAGGTTCTGTAGCTAACGATACAAAGAGATCACATCCACGGGGGCCTTGGTCGTATGGTTGTGAGCAGAGCTGCCTTCCACCGCGCTGATTCTGACTGGTGGTGACTGTCCCGGACAGAAGAGGAGATCTGCTCGTAAGGGTTTGCAGGGCAACCATACTTGATGGGCCCAGGCTGCCTCACGTTCCTCTGGAGAAGTGCTGAGCCCACTGTGATACCAGGCTCCCCCAGCA
>PVJH01019017.1:0-43796 GCA_004026705.1 Nesogale talazaci
TCAGCTCCTTTTCCCCCCACCCTCCCCACCCCCGCCACCCTCGTGAGACCTTGATCAATTACACCTCATTATTTCATATTTTACCCCATCTTTTATCTCCCTTCACCCATGTTTCTATTATTCGCTCCCCCAGGCAGGGGGGGGGCTGTTTAATATATCCCAATTTGTGAGACATTTTTCCTCTCTCCCCTCCCCCCCTCCCTACTGTCATGGCATCAATACTCCACTACTGTTCTTGAAGGGGTTATCTGTCCTGGATTCCATGCATCAGGAGTGCCTATTGGTACCAATGTATTTACTCTACCCGGTCTAGCAGGATCTGTGTGGTAAAACTGAAGCCATTTGGAAGGATGGTGGAATAGAAATGGGGAACTAATTTCAGGGATCTACATGTGGCCTCCTCTCTGGGGTGTGGACAGTGGGAAGGTAGGTGAGATGACATATTGGACAGTGTATGATATGAAGAGGTAATAACAATTTGTAAATTATTAAGGGTGCGTGGGGGAGGTCAAAGGGAGAGGGGAAACAAGGGGAGCGAAATTTAAAAAAGAAGAAGAAGAACTAGAGGAAAGGGGGAAAGAGGAGCTTATGCCGGGGCTCAAGTAGAAAATGTTTGGAAATGAATGTGGCAACATGTGTACAAGTGTGCTTAATACGTACGATGTATTCAGTGGTATAAGAGCTGTAAGAGCCCCCAATAAAATCTATTTTAAAAAAACTGAGGTCATGATAGTTAGTGAACAGAGCACCAAAGAATGAGAGGAATGCTGTGTAATTGTTGGTGTTATGTGGTATACTGCACCCTGGCTGACAAGTCCCTTCCCTGTGACCCTTCTGTGAGGGAATATTTAATTGTCTACAGATGGGCTTTGGCACTACACTCCAATCCCCCCTCGTTTGCATCAATATAGTTTTTCATCTTGGATCCTTTGATACCTGATCCCATCGACACTTCACAATCACACAGGCTGTGTGTTTCTTTCATGTGGGCTTAGTTGCTTCCCTGTTTGTTTACCTTCAAGTCTTTAAGACCCCAGATGCTATATCATTTGATAGCTGGGCCCCATCCACCTTCTTCACCACATTTGCTTATGCACACATTTTGTCTTCAGCAATCTTGTCAGGAAGGTGAGCATCACAGAATATCAGGTTACTAGATCAAAGTGTTCTTGCGTCCAGGGAACTTTGAATAGAGCAGGCACAATCATCGTGCCTGACCTGCCTGGGAACTCACACACCTACATGCATGAACCAATCTCTGGCAACTCTCTGTTTGCGCAAGGCCTTCAAGTCCCTTTTTGTACTCTCCAGGACAAATGTGAGCTGCCCTGGGAACCTTTTCTTTATTTCCCATAAGCACCTAGTTCTGTGCTCAGCTTTGATCTCATTTTAAAAGTAAGATTACCTGTGCCTGGCTTTGATTTATCTCACCAGGGACACATTCCTAAAGGCAGGCCCGCTGTATCTCAGCATCCTTTGACCGATTTCTGGTTCCAGCCACATTGTCCACCGTTTCCCTTCCTTTTGGGTTGCCTTATCAATATTCATTCTGCTCATTCGATAAATATTGAGCATCTACTACCAGCTAGGTACTGTTGTCCACCTCGTGCAACCGTATTGAGTCAAACAGCCAAAGTTTCATTTTATTATCTACAAATCTACACATTTCCAAAATGGGGAAAGTTTGGGGGACGCAGATACGGGTCAGGGTCTGCATATTACAAAATAAATGGGAAAGGTATAGACGTTAAAATGTTAAAAGTGTAAAATGTCAAATGAATGATAATTATTCAGATGGCTTCCAATATCAAGCTTAACTGTCCTTTCCAAATTGCATGAAACTATTTAGACATGTGGAAGTATCGTAATAAAAATGTATAGACTTTCCCTTGACTATTTTGCTTGTTCGCTTGTTTTTCAGGGAACCAATCCATTGTACAGAGGCTCCACCAGTACCTTTAAAAATGTGACCTATAAACACAGGGACAAGCAAAAGGTGGATCTTTTCACCGATGGGTAGGCCTATTTCCTGCATATAAAGCGTCTTTCTCGCTCATAGGAAATATTAATGCACAATGTAACTTTTCTTGCTTTGTTCCTTCATAACGAGGTGGGCTTAAGTTAATAGTAGGTCATTTGGACATCACTCGCACGCTCTCTATGGAAGATGGAGACAATGTTGACAAGTGCAAAATATTCCAAAAGAGAAATATCCTCAGCAAAGCAGTGACTTCGGGAAGCATTTGAGGACTCCTAACTGGTGCTTTGCTGCTTCAACAAATCATCCATGGGGGTATGGGTTTTTCATTTGAAAAATGTTTGAAATGAGAACAGAGCTACCTGAATTCTTTGTCTCAGCAAAGCGACACAATCCATTGCTTCCATGGTATCCCCAGATTTGCCAAACAATACTAAATGTTAAGTAAAACTACCTTGAAATTTTTTTTAATCTGGGAGAAACAAAACTGTGGTTTCTTTTTCAGCTGAGGGAAGTAATTCTTGTAAAGGAACTCCAAATGTGAAATGGAAATGGAAAGCTAATAATCTTTGTAAAGTTGTATACACACAGGGGAAAAATGAAGTACACAAAGCTCTACAGGTTTTGCAGATGAAGAAATGATGTATATGTTAGGGAGCTACTTATATAAAATAAAAATAACAAGCTTGCTATTTAACTTCTTTTTCAATTGCCTGAGAAGTAAGCCTATACATTCAGTTTTTCTCATGACCCTGAGTTTTCAAATGATTTTTCACAAGTTTCTCAATCAATTTTACTCCATTTTACAATCATCTAAAGCATATGATTTTAAAGCCACAGCAACAAAAAAGTATTAAGTGGTTTAATACTTTATTAAAAGCCACCCGGCACATAAGTTACAGATTAGAATCAAATTTCAAATTGTTTCAAAGGAAATGGATTGAACATCCACGTCTTTCATGAGTCACAGACTTTCCCAGATGTATTATTTTCCCATATGTGTAAATCAACTTGTACAGTTCAACTGCACAAATGGATATGCATCAGACATTTGTTTTCAAAAGTAAAATTGTACTTGCAACAGATACATATAATTAGGCATCAATAAGTTAGTTGAAGAGACTAACTGTTGAATGCTACAATTTCTCCCAGATAAAACTAGTTCCAAAGCACTTTCCCCTCATTTGATGTTCTTAATTGTGATGAGAGGCCAGGGAAATGTCAGCCCCGCTTTACAGAGAAGAAAAGGAAGAGTGTCAGTAGTAGAATAGCAGGGTCAAGGATCTAAATCTTCTAACTCTAAAACTTTTTTTCTTTTTTTGGAAATGAGAATGTCTTTTTATTTATTTATATATATTTTGTAAGTGAAGTATTGAAAAAGCTAGGTCTTGACTGATATAAAGCAAGTCTTTGGAAATGTACTGCCAGGAAATAAACTACTGATATCCAAATGAGATATTATACATTCATGCAATATTTGTGGCCTTTGGATAAATTGTGTGGAGTCTTTTACTAAGTGGGTTATTCACTAGGTATTGAAGGCTGCATGTTGACCCATTGAATTGTCATCGAGTAGGCTATGATAATTTCATCGCATTCTTGTCCCATATAGAGCTCTATAATTTTGATTGCTAGGAGACTTCCTGGTTTTTGTTCTTTTTTCTGGTCTCTGAATAACTCAGGTAAATCCATCCTTTGGGGAATAGACTACTCTATTAGAAGCATTCCTGACCAATCTTGCAAGAAACCTGCAGGACGATATACCTTCAAGTTCCCGAATGAACCTCAGAGTCTAGGGAGAACCCAGAGCCACAGGCATGATCCAACACTGATGACATAGCAGGAATATTCACCTTGACACAAGACTTGTTTGTACTAATTTTGTATTGTTACTGGGATGGGATTTTGGAAATGATCGATTTCGTGTGTGTGTGTGTGTGTGTGTGTGTGTGTGTGTGTGTGTGTGTTTTCTGGAAAAGTCCAGAGAAGGATCTGCTGTTTCTTGAAATACTGTTTTGACCCAAGGCTGGACCTTGACAAGGCCAAAACAGTTACAATAATACTTCTGTTCACTGAAGAGTTATGTTACATGAAGACAAAGAGGGGGTTTGTAAGTTGTCTTATTGTACTTTGTGTTGACATAAATAAACATGGTAATTTAAACAATGAGTCTTAGATGAATGATAATTCCTTTTATTTACTGGCACAAATACCTCGTCTTGAATGTCTGGATCCTTCTGTGACCCGCTCTGATGGCTGGTCTCAGTATGCGGCCACAAAGAGGCAGCCACAGAAAGTAGGAGGCACAGAAGGTAAGGGGCAGCCAGCAGCCACTCACTACACAGCTATGAGCCCTCCACCACCAGTGATGGGCATTATCCTCCACTTGGTAGAAACCCAGGTTCTTCAGGGTTCCATATGACCCTTTCTCCAGACATCCATTTAATAGATTCCATGGTGCCCTATTTATTTAACAAATCAGGAAATGTAAGCAGGAGAACCAAATGTCCACAAAAGATATCCTGTTAGAAAAAGTAATTTTTTCAAAAAGACAGGTAACAACAGATCAAGCATATTTATAGTCTGAAACATGCTATTATTTTTATAAACCAAAGACCGGAAGTCTGGAAATCCAGACAACAGTCCCCTTATGACTAGCACTGAAAAATCATGTTTCTCCAATTTCTGTCTCTTTATCTCAATGGTAATCCCTGGCAATAGTAGAGGTTCAACACATTTATACAATAAATGTGTAATGAGTGACTACTGTGTGATTCGGGGCAAAGCAAATAATAAAAGAAGTAGTCCCTGTGTTCCTAAGTGGGGTAGAATATAATAAACAAATAAATAGACAACACCAGGTCACAGAACCCAGCTATATACATCTCAGATCCACTTGGCTCCATGTGCCACTCAAACTTAAGCCACTGGTCCTTCTAAACTGAAGCTATCCATTCATCAATTCAAAAAATCTCCTCGGGTACAAATTTTCAGCTTTTACCTGAACCTTTAGGATTAGTGAACTATAGCCATGCCATAATGATTTCCCCAGAGACTTCAGGACACTAAAGAGCACACCAGGGACATATGAGCACATTAACAATCTAAGAAAAACAACATCGGGGAATAGAAATTCCATACTGTACAGGAAGACTTCTGCTAGGCATATGCCCCAAAGAAGTAAGAGACATACCACAAACAAGTATATGCATTCGCATGTTTGTCCCAGCACTGTTCACAAAAGCAAGACATTGGAAACAGCCCAATTGGCCACCAGTACAATAATAGATAAAGAAATAATAATGATGAAACCATGAAACACCTCATGCTGTGGATAGGCCTGGAGAACATTATCCTGAGTGAACTTAGTCAATCATGAAAAACCAAGACAAAGTCTTGCATAGTAGGAACAGACTTCAGAGGGTCCCAAAATATGGAGGGCAAAGGTGAGAAGATGAAACCTCGGGAGAAAGAGAGAATGAAGGTTCATAAAAGAGATAAAAGAAATAGGAGGGATTGGATAGAGTAGGAGAGTGGGGGTTGAACTATTGAATGCAGAGTTGATGGTCTGAAATGTAAACCTAATTCACAAGATGAAATTCATTTAAAAATGAACAACAAAAAAGAAAATTTAAACAGCCTAAGATAGGACCTCGAATCAGTGAGAGACTGAGATGAGAAAGGGCCAGCCAATGAACTATGATTGAGCAGCCAGTTCCATTTCCTGGGTAAGCGGTGGCTTCTAAACACACAACTTGTCTTTGTTTTCTTTCTTCCCTGCCTTCTTCCCCTCAATAAAGTATTAGCACATAACTTAGCTTCAAGTTTTAGTTAGTTTCTTTGTTGAAATCAAACTGTTATAAGAATGATGTTTAACATCAAGCAGGACAAAAGACTGAACAGTAATTTGTGAGTGGTGCACCTTTGGTAGAGTAAGAATTTTTAAATCAAAAGAAATGACCAAGTGCAAAAGTGGGGAGAAGACGAGCCAGTCAGAGTACAGAGTAGCAACAATGAAACATGCAGCTTTCTTCTAGTTCTTAAATACTTCCTGCTCCCCACTCCCCACTGTCATGATCCCAATTCTACCTTACAAATCTGGCTAGATCAGAGAATGTACACTGGTACAGATAGGAACCAGACACATGGGGAATCAAGGACAGATGATCCCGTCAGGACCAATGGTGAGAGTGACCATACCAGAAAGGTGGAGTAGAAAGGCAAAAACGATTACAAGAATCTACATGTAACCTCCTCCCTGAGGTACGGACAACAGGGAAGTAGGTGAAGGGAGACATCAGACAGTGTATGATATGACATAATATTATAATTTATAAATTATTAAGGGTTCATGAGGGATGGGGCTAGTGGGGAAGGAGGAGAACTATGAGGAGCTTAAGTAGAAAGAAAATGTTTTGAGAATGATGATGGCAACAAATGTACAAATGTGCCTTGCATACAATAGAAGTATGTATAATAAGAGTTGTATGAGGCCCCAATAAAATTTTTTTTAAAAAAAGGTGAAGAGATAATATTGTTACTTAAGGAAGATCAATAGGGCCAACTAGGTGAGGTTGGCCAAGGAATACATGATTATTAAAATTTTAACTAGATAGCTTAACCATGTCATTAAAGCAACAATATGCTTTTATGTAAATGGTGGCTTAAGTGCCTCTGGAAAAAAATTGCAATTTCCAGTATCATTGCTTAGTAATTGCACTCATAGTGGCACAGTCCAAATTAACTGTGCAATGAGTTAAATAGGAGTCCAGATGGCACAGTGATGTAGTGCTCCATTGGTGCTTTAAATCCACCAGCAAAATGGATTGTAAATGATGATGGCAACAGTTCTACACCTACACCTGATCGAACAGAACTATGGATTGTAATAATATCTGTAAGAGTCCGCAATAAAATGTTTAAACAAAACAAGAAACACTAGCAATCTGCTTTTATAAAGGTATGCGGCTATGGAAGCCCTATGTTGTAGTTCTACTCTGTCCTGTAAAGTCACTATGCTTTGAATTCAACACAATGGCAGTGGGTTGGGTTGGGTTTTGCTGGGGCCAGGGAAGCTGTTTGTGTTGTGTTGGACATAATGTTTTTAATTGTACTTTCTTGTGTTCTGCGTTTAAGTGATTTGAACAAGTTAGGTTCCACTTGAGAACTTGTTCAGTGTGTTAGACAAGGTTCTCTAAAGAAACAAAACATGATTATAAATACAGACATACACATAAAGATAGATATATGCAACATGAAAGGAATATAACAGCTAATTAGTCCTCACAGCATGCAGAGGGCTTAGTTCCACTCATTTCCATGGAACAGTTAATACACTGGAAGTCATTCAACACACAAGGGCTGCTGTATCCATGGTCAAGGAAGCAGACAGCTGCACCTTTCTTAAGGGAATGCAGGCATTCTGGTCACATGCAGTAAACAGAGTAGGATGGGCCACTAACAGCAACTCAGTCGCCTAGAAAAGCAGGCCTGAATAGATTATCTAACTCAGGCACTGCAAGACAACAGGCTCTGCTAGTCTTAAGCTCAAGCCATGTATATACCAGCAGGGTGGGGAAGGACCAGCAGTGTGGGGAAGCAGATTTCAAAGGAACCTTGAGGTCTAGCAACCAGATCCATGGATTGGCTGTTCCACAGGTAGTGTAACTCACAAGCTGAGGCAGGGAACTAGCTAAGACAGCTATACACTGGTCTGATCATCAGAGAGCAAGAGAAATGGGGGTGGGCCTTGCCAAGTCATTATCTCTTTGCCCTCCAATCAGCTGTGACCTTATTAATTCCACATGTTCCCATTGGCCAGACTAGCCTAATAAGCCTACCTATAACAGTCCACCCCTTGCCAACATGGCTCCTGTACACAATTCTTTAGCCGAATATAATTTTCAGGCATTAGTGAAATCACAATTACATGTAACATCATACATGAATGAAGGAAAGATATTCAATAAGCACATATAAAAAGATATACTGACAATCATAAACCTCACTTTTGCAATTGATTGTGTGGTCATAACTGATAGGTAGTACCTTTTTCTATTACCCTTTCTGTATTACCTTTATCATGGGACAGCATCTGGTTCTTTGCCTGGTGGGCTTACCGAAACCTTCATTCCTGAGGGTTCTGTGTTAGTCCAACTAGACTAGAGAAACAAAATCAGACACTTACATGTGTATAGGAAAGAGCTTTACATACAAGAGCAGTTAAATATTGATGAAACATCCCAACCTCCAGTCCAGATCAAATCCCTAAGTCTGATTAGTCCATATGTCCAACCTCAATTTATAAAGTCCTCTTCAGACTCATGAAACACATGCAATGACACAGAATACAGCATGATCACAGGCCAGTGAGTGCAAAGTCTTGTGGATCCAATCATGGTAGAAGCATCTTAGCACTGGCAGGGGTCTGATTGTGGCTTCTCCAGTTCCCAGGACACAGTGTCTATCAGTGTATTGTCACGTGTCTTTTTAGTTGAGCATCTCTCAGGGTGTAAGCCAAGAGAAGAGAGTGTCTCCCGCTTTCTAAGAGGAAATATAGGAATTCCCAGAATCCTCAGGGGGAAATCTTGCTCACACAGAGGCCTCATTAGCTATGACCCAATTGACAGACTGGACTCCATCCCGTCACTCTTAATCCTCTCAAGTCCCAAATTGACATCAGATTATCCTCATCTATTACCCATTCTGTACTAACTTTTCCCTTGGCCAGCATCTCAGCTGGCTATGGTTCTTTGCCTTTTGGAATGACCCAGATCTTCATTTCTGAGGGGTCTCAGTCATTAGATGTCCTATGAGGATTGGGTTGCTGTAGTTTACCATTTACTTTAATCACAGGGCATGATAGTATTAAGAGATGGCCTAGAATAGTGGTTCTCAATCTTCCTAATGCTGTGACCTTTTAATACAATTCCTCATGTTGTGATGACCTCCAACCATAAAATTATTTTTGTTTCTATTTCATAATTGTAATTTAGCAACTGTTATGAATCAGGTGACCACTGTGAAAGGATCTTTCAACCCCAAAAGGGATTGTGGCCCACAAGTTGAGAACCAATGGCCTAAGGGATCTCCTGAAATCAAGACATGTCCTTCTTTACCTCTATTATGTAGCACCAGTCCAATTTCTCCTCGGTAATCAGGATAAATCACACTACTCGGTACAGTGATACCCTTCCTGACCTGTTGATCTAAAGTCATGAAAAACCCAAAGTGGCCAGGGGCATTCCAGTTCACTGGAATCTGTGTTTTTTTTTCCAGGTGGGAGTGTTCTTCCTTCAGGCCCAGGACCACCAGGTCTGAATTGCCTAGGGTTGCTGGGACAGGGAGCAAAAATGTTGCAAGTCGATCACTCGGAGTAATACTGAATGGTGCCACTCCAGCTTGCACTCCATGGTTCCTGAATCCTGGCTATTGGACACACAGCACCATATGTGGGCTTCTAGTTTACAGCACATACAGCCTCTTAGAGAGCATTGCCCCAGGCCCACAAGTTGTTACCACCTAGCTGGCACCATCATTGTATCTTTAGGAGACCATTCCTTCAATCTGCTGCTTCAAGATGTAGAGAAACAGAATATAACCAGTGGATTCCATGGGCACGGGCCTATTGCTGCACTTCCTTTGCTGTGAAGCGAGTTCCTTGATCTGAAACAATGCTATGTGGGATGCCATGCTGGTGGATACGGCATTCTGTAGGTCCACAAATGGTAGCTTTGGCATAAGCATTGCATGTGGGGAAGGCAAATCCAGGTCAAGAGTAAGTGTCTATTCCAGTAGGAACAAAACGCTGCCCCCTCCGTGATGGAAGTGATCCTATGTAATCAGCCTGCTGCCAGGTTGCCGGTTGATCTCCCTGAGGTAGGGTCCCATCTGTATCTTGGACTCAGTGTTGACTTTAGCTGCTGGTAAATGGGGCACTCAGCAGTGAATGGAAGTTCTTGGTGAATGGAAGTTCATTTTGCTGCACTCATTCATAACTTCCATCCCTGCCACCATGTCGACTTTGTTCATGTGTCCATTGGACAATGTTGAGAATGGTGGAGGAAAGTCATTCTACTAGATTCTACAGTGCGGGTCATCTTATCCACTTGATTGTTAGAATCCAACATTCTCTTTATGTTATGGTTATTCCACATCCAGCACTCCAGTTTCCTTGCCCTCTTACCTTCTCATCTTTGCTTCAGAGTAATTATTGATATCTTGGTCTTACATAGATAGTGTTTTAGTACTGTTTTTAAGGGTATCACCCTTATGTATTGTGGAAAACTCTGTTATTTTGCTAAAAGGTAATCTCAGGCTCACAAATTTCAATTCAAGGAGTAAAGACCGTCCCAGGGCACACATATCAGGGAGTCCTCTCATTTCAACTAGTCCAGATCGTTTGACTTTTTTAGTTCAGAAAATTGGTGTGTGGGGGCCTTCTCCACATTTTCCTCCCAGCCTATCTAGGACCATGCATTGTCAACTAGATCAGAACAGTTGGTGGTGACCAGGCACCATCTAGTTCTTCTTGTGTCAGGGTAGTGAGGCTTTATGGCTCATGTAGAGTATCAGCCTTGATGACTCATTTGTTCTGTGAGATTTTGATTACTTTCTTTCTCCTTTTTTACGATGATGGACACTCTCAAGCTTTAAGACTCCAGACACTACTTGTTTCAAAGGGCACAGGACATGAACTTTGTGAAGTCCACAATGCCCATCAACTGAGCTGTCCCATGACATTGTAGCTCTAAGTTTTCAAAGCTAGAAAACCGACCTCGGAAGGTGTTAGACCTGCGTTCATATACCTGTGACTATATGTGCTTGTCTGTGCATTTCTAATTTATACATAAACAATAGATTAGCTCTCACGACTATGTAAACCTCATTTCTATGTGCCTATAGTCATCCGTTTGTGATCACACACTTGTTTTTTTGTCTTTGTTATAGTTGTTATCCGGTTACACATGTCAATTTGTTTAGTACAGGGATCCCTGTCTCTTAGTCTTTTCTCAGCGACATCATTTACATTGGTCATGCTACATCTCGGGATTTTTATTCAGTTGCAGTAACTGCCACCTAAGGGGTTCCATTTCACTCTTTCACTAAATCCGTCATCAAAATTAAAGTGACAGCCCCCCAATATTAACACACATAAACATTCCCAACCCTTTGCCCCTCGCTCTGATTTTATTTTTGTCAAGACAGCCCCCAGACCCTTTTATCATGAACATTCTAAATAATAAAGACAATAGAAGTTGTAAATGATGATTTCAAAGCTAAGTTGAATTGTACAGTAAAGGACGGAACCAATGAGAGGAGGGAAAAGAAACAAAGACCGATGTATGGGGCCTACTTTCGAGGCAAGTTGGGGAAGAAGACAAGACTTTGGAGCAGGAGCAGTCTGTGGGAAATATTGAGAATAAGATATGTGAGGGAAGAATTGGCTGTTCATGTGAGAAGTCTAATCTGGTTCAGGTTTCCCCTTCATGACACTTGAATACCAGACACAACCAGAATCTGAAATCCTCCCATGAAACTCGACAGTAGTGAGTCTGGTCTTGGTTTTTTTTGAGTGCTGCCACCTTTTAAGTCAGATGGCTCAGAAGACTGTAACGATGTATATTGTGTATGAAGTTTCACCTCAACGTTATCAGTCCTGAGGGAAAAATTCAGGTGTTTTGAAAGGTAGGGATCTTAGCATGCCAAGGACTTTATTCTCAGCAGCAAGACTTCCACTGTCCCACACTAGCATTTTCTGGAACTGCTGCTGGTTTGTGCTCAGATGGGTGGGACTGAGTGTCTAACAGAAGGAACTTTCCCTGTTGTTTCCTTGCTGGGCCCACATTGCTGCCCCAGTGGCTCTCCTGCTCCATCCTGGACTCTTATGCATGGGAGAAGCACTTAAACACCCCTGGGGCTTTCATTGAGGCATCAGAAGGGACCCTTCCCTGGCTGATGTGAGAGAAAACTCCAAGGGGAAGTGAAGGGGAGGAGGACAGACAACCCCAGAATACTCCCTTTGATCCACTGTTGAATTAGAAAGGAGAGACAAGGGAGAGCAAAGATTGGAAGGACGGTGGCAACTGTAAATAGAGAAAGATAATGACTATGGCATGGAAGACTCCCTGATATGAATAATTCAGATGCCCTGGTCTTTACTATCCTCTCTATCTACCCACCCCTAACCAAATAAGCTATTGGAGATAATAGTTTTTACTAGTCTTTTCAAAATGGAAGCTAATTCAACATGAAAGAAGCACACCAGTCTGTGTGATCATGAAGTGTTGATGGGATCAGGTGTCAGAGATCTAAGACTCAGAACAAAATCCTACCCATTGTTAATGGGGGGTAGGGGGATGTGGCAGTCGTGTGCTTATGTTAATTTTATGATTGAAATGTAGGGGTGGAGTCTAGCCTGTTAATCTGGAGATAGCCATTGAGTAGCCAATGAGGCCTCTATGTGGGCATGGCTTTCGCCTGAGACTCCAGGGAAATCTCGCAATATTTCCCTCGTGAAGATGAGAAGCTATCTTTCCCAGTTGTTGGGAGTTAGTTTCAGAGACGATTAATCACAGACAAGCTGGCAGCGTCTGAGAAGCTGGAGGAGCCGGGAGAGACCACACAGCTTTGCCCTGTTGGAGCCGGACCACTGAAGCTGGAGTAGCATGCTATTGATGGACCCTGAGCCCTGAAAGTGAGGAGACATGGGGAGACCGCTATCGGTGCCAGGACTCTGTACCCACTGACCTGTGACTTCGTGAGTCAGAAGGAGACTTTATGGACTGATTTCGGGCATATGGGTTAATATCGGACTTGTGACTTTGGACTGGGCTGGGCTGGGATGTTTTCTCAATGTACTGTTCCTCTTGAATATAAACCCATTCCTTATATCCATATGTGTATCCTTGAATTTGTTCCTCTAGTCTACCCGGACTAACACAGGGAAGTAGAAGTTATGAAATGGAAACCCAATATCCATCTGTAGACAATTGGACATCCCCTGATGGAGGGGGTCACAGGAAAGAGATGAGCCAGTCAGGGTGCAGTATGGCACCAATGAAACACACAGTTTTCCTCTGGTTCTTTGGTGCTTCCTTTCCCCTACTATCATGACCTCAATTCTATCTCACAAATCAGATTAGACCACAGCATGTACACGGCTGCACATGAGAGGCCATAGTAGAGGGAATCCGGGATAGATAGAGTAGAGATACCAGGAGGATTAGGGGAAGGTGGGGGGGAGAAAAGAGGAATCAATCACAAGGATCAACGTATAGCCCCCTCCCAGAGGAACAAGCAATGGAAAAGTGGGGGAGGGGTGACAGAGGATGATGTAAAATATGAAAATAATAATCTGGGGTTGAGCCCCAGTGGCATAGTGGTTGTGCGCGGGACTGCGGCCCACTGGGATGGAAGTTCAATTCCAGCTCCACAGGGGCAAAGGCTGGGCCTCCTACTCCCACCACCCGGGCAGTGATGCCCTAAAAAAATTTTTTTAATAAAAAAATAAATAAAATGATAATCTATAATTTATCAAGGGTTCATGAGGGAGAACAGACTGGGGAGGAAGGGGGAAGAAATGGGGAGCTGATATCAGGGGTTCAGTTGGGAAGAGAATGCCTTGAAAATGATGGTGGCAGTACATGTGCAAATGTGCTTGACACACTGGGTGAATGTATGGGTTGTGATGACATTAAGAGCCCCCAATAAAAGTATCTAAAAACATTTTTATTTTTTATAAAACAAAATGGAAGCTAAGTACCATTTCCTCGTTTCTTTGAAAAGTCCCTTTTAGACTGTATTGTGCAAAGGACCCTAAATGCAAGTTGTAATTGCCTTCATGCAATGTGTTACCCAAACACAATTGAATGCCACTGATAATAAACATAATGGTTTTTTGTATAACTTTATATCTTTGATTTATAACTATTTGGTCTCATATATTCTCTTATAAATAAAAAATACTATGTGTCCTCAGTTTATTCATTTCCCTCACAAATAAATAACTGGATTTCAGGACCTTCTCTGCAGAATACAATCTGTTTTCTAGACACTGCAGTGGGACAATGAACATCTAAATTAAATCGACTGTTAAAAGTATTTCGCTTACTTTTTGAATATGCAAATTTCTCCTTAATTAATTTAAAGACAAGCATCCTATTTTAGAACTGTTTTTTATTACGAAAAAAAATAATGACAGGGAAGATGTAAATTAAAGAAGATTAAAAACACAGCATACTAAAAGGTAGGAACTTGTCATAAAAGCACAGAAGAAAGCACGCAAGATTTTTCTCTGAGGCTCTCTTGGTTTTAACCACACCACGTTCGTTGTTGTTTGATTTAATCAAATATAAGGCTCATGTTGAGGTAACCAATCCATTCTTTAATAAACGTCTCTGATTTACTCAGAACCCTGAAAATGACTTTCATTCCAAATCAACACAAGAAAGCCCCTATTACATTTTTTTACGCTGTCGTTGCGAAAGGTCTCTCTCAGCAGGCCTGTTTCCTATTTAATAGGCTAGGTTTACTTTTAGTCGGTAGCGAGGTGTGAATATTTAATTGTGTCCTAACTTGGGATCCTGGAGGATTCACAGGGATGCCATTACCCTGGACCTGCCTCTGTGTTGGCATCATACGCTTATGTAGACTCTCATTTACTTCATGGGGTTCTCGTGAGAAGTCAGTGGAATCGTAGCTGAACATATTTGACGGATTGGCTCAACAAGCATTGAAGACATGACTGCGGCTGCCGTTAAGCACGTTGAGTCCACTGGGCTCAGAGCGAAGAAGAGCGTATCAGCCTCACCGTCCGTGTCACTGCCAAAGGACAAAAGAAAGGGGAGCTCGATGGGGTCCAAAGGCAGACCTGGTGGTGTATGGTGGAGGGGTCAGCGGGCGAGCCCCAGGTCACTGGCCGGGCAGCCAGCTGGTTAGCGCTCAGGATGGGCAGCTGCAGCAAGCACTCAGGGCCCTGTGCGTTATGTCTGATTCACCAGCAAGTGAGGGCGGGGGCCTCGGAGGAGCCATGGAAGCTAACGCCCTGCAGAAGCTGAAGAGGGTGGATCAGGCCTGAAGCGGTCTGGGCCTGGCTGCACTTCCACAGCTGCCTAGAAAGTGAACCAACAAGACGTCTCGGGACACGCTGGGCACCCCCCGAGGACATGAGGCACTCCTGCTGAAGGGGAGCCCTGGCCAGTGTCCAGCGGGTCTGGCAGGCCACACGGTGATGATGACAGTCAATGGAAATCAGGTTGAACTAAACCAGCTTCACTCGTGCCCACTGGTACCAACACTTAGAAAGGGCTGGTACTCCAAGGATAGACAAACAATTTGAAGCAATTACTTCTGAAACGAGCACTGCAGACCTTTGAAGGTCGTCGCTCAATTCTAAGAGTGATTTCCCAATCATGTATCTCACTCAGTCCTTTCCCGAGTCGACCCTCCCAGAGAGACAGTCTGTTAACAACGCATAGACTTTTCTGAGAAAAAATGGCTGTGGGAAATTTGGGGTGGGGGTGGGGGGCAGACAGAAATGAGTGGAGGAATAATGTATGCTGTGAGGGCCTCCAGGCAAAAGGAAGGGTGTGAATGGAAAATACAACGTTATCACGTCCTATCATAAGTAACGAACACAAGGAACCCATTTCAGATTTCATTCTTGTTGGGTTGGGTTGAAGAGACCTGGGCCAGCAAGTCAGGACCGGTCCTGACTTGGTTTGGGTTTAGCTTCTTCAGAGTATTTGCTCTTAGGAACAAACAGGAATTTGTCTGAATGGAGCACGCAAGTCACAACATAGAAAGATTCAATGGAAGGAGACATGCAGAGGCTCTGTGGTTCACATGGGTGAGTCACAGCCTTCCCTGGAGAGATGCAGTTAAAGGCGGAGGTGGGGGGTGGGGTGGAGGGGGGGGGTGACAGTGGGGAAGAGGCCCAGAAAGCAGAGGGTGTGGGATGTTGAAGCAAGTACTGCCTCCTGAGTGGTGGTTTGGCTTTTGCATGGCACCCTCTGTTCAGTCCACAGAGGGGATGTGTACCAAGCCTGAGAGGAAAGAAAGGCAGGCGCAGACCATCAACCCCCTTGGAAATAATCCAAGAAACTGCATTCCTGAGCGAAACAGGGAATTTCACAAATAGAATTGTGAAGGCTCGAATAATTGCAATGTGGTCTATGGAAGAAAGTCACAAGACCATGGTGGTGATTGTGTCCTGTTTGGGCTGTGAAAAGGCTAGTGGAAGTGCTAATGGCCTTCAGGGAACCACCCTTCAGAAAAGGTAAACAAGGTCTGGACAGAGTTTTTCCTGCACTGCTGGAGGTGAAAGGGTCAACTGCAGACATCAAGTGCCTGGGTCTCTACAAAGAGATGCCTGCTTGAGCGCAGGGATTCCTCACCACTTGTCTTACTTTCTGTGGCATGCTGCAGCAGGGTACCATGAACTGGATGACTTGAGACGGCAGATATTGATTTTCTCCCAGGGTTGGACTTGAAGTCTGAAATCAGAGCCTCAGCAAGGCCATGTTTCCTCTCAAGGCTGTAGGAAAGAGACTTCTTCGTTTTTTCCAGCTTTGTAGAGCCTCAGCTATAAATTGGCTTATGACTGCCTTGCTCTAATGTTTGTTCTGTTAACACAAGGCCATTTTCCCAGTATTTTCATCTTTCTCTCCTCTTTTTACACATTTATCATATAGGATTCAGGTCCCTTTTCTATAAGATCAGCTCTGTTTGCATAATGGTTAAACATTGGACTGCTAACCCCAACCACCAACAATCCAAAAACCACCAGTGGCTCTAGGGAGCCAAACAGTCCTTTCCATACTTTGGTCAAGAATTGCAGTCTCAGAAATTCACTGGGCAGTTCTACCCTGTCCTATAGTGCCCCTTTAGCCTTGAATTGGGGTTTTTGTTATCTGGTTACACTGGTATGCTTTTGTGTTAACTAATTACATCTAGAAAGACCATTTTCAAAAAGGTCACATTCAGAGATACAGAGGGTAGAATTTCACCATATATTGAAAGACCGGTGGGCAATTCAACTCCTTATTCTTAGGTTTCTCAATAGAAATGCCTAGTGCAGCCCCTTGTCCTACAAATGTAATTTCTATGCATTGTGTTTAGAAATGTGGTGCTAGTTATTTGTGGTCATTGGCCTAACTATTGTCTTGTAAATAAAATGCGACATTTTAGCCCTGATACTTCAGTACTATGATTCTGTGGTAGTTACATGATCGGTTGTGAATTTGAGACTTAGGAGTGAACGGGGTGGAGTTTGATGCCCTCATTTGGAACCTCTAAGGAGATAAATAGCTCATTCGAGGGGGGGACACACGCTCACTCCCAGCAATATATTCCTGCAGATAAGACAGACGGAGCTTCTCCATTAGAGCCCTGGAGGTGGAGGCACTACATAGAGACCCCTGCCAGCGCCGAGACCCTCACAATACCCCTGGATTCACAAGACTTCCTACCCACTGGCCTGTGATCTGCCTGCATTTGGCAATCATTGCATGTATTAAAGAAGAGAAATTTATAGATGGTATCCAACATATGGGCTAATATCAGACTTATGGACTTAATCTGGACTGGGCTGCCATGTTTTCTTAACATACAATTACTCTTTATATTAAGCTCTTTCTTATACACATTGAGTGTCTATGAATTTGTTTCTCTACTTTACCCAGACTAACACAGATTCTATGATTTTACATCTACGTTAGCTATTCAAAGCTTTCTGTTGTATTTTATTATATTTTCAACTTGCTTATGGTTGCTGAAACATCTCCTAAAGAACATGAAACTCACTCATGTAGTAGCCACATATACCCGTGCACATTTACAAACACAAGATGGCAATAGCCATATACTATAGGAAAAAACTGTTCTAGTACAACTACCTTTATTTTACTCTCTCTCCTATGTATCTATTATTTCATGTGGCTCTTCTTGCCGAAGTCCCTTACTCCCACAAAATGACCTTTCTCGCTGGGTAAGAAGGTGGAAGAAGATAGTGATAGGCTTCATCTGTGAGTAATTGTGAATCAGATCTCTTGGAGTGCCATCCTGCTGTATATAAAATGAGCCCTCTGAGAAGCAGGAGAGAGTCTCTTTACCAAGAGGAGTCAGGTGTAAAGCATGTCTGTGGGATATAATAAGACTGTCCCCCAGCTTGTCTCCTCCAAAATAAATAAATATATATTTATACATAAATATATATTTATAAATATACATGTGTGTTAGACCTAAGACATTGCTTGCAACTAATGGTAAGTGATTGTCAAGTTATCTCCCTGAAGACGCCAGTCATCCAGAACAAGCAGACACCATTGTTTAACTCACAATAAGTAGGGCCCATTCCCTTCTGATAAGCATAGTAGTAGATTGTTTCCCTGAAGGAAAACCCCAGGGAGGTCAAGTTCACTCAAGGGTGACCAAGGTTAGGCTGCCATGTGAATCTATGATCCACGCTTCTTATCACATGCATACCCCTATCCCCTCCCCTTCCTATGACGTGGACACCCCTAGCTCATTCCTTTCCTGTTACACTTATGCCTATTGTATAACCCCTGCTGGTGATGTATGTCTTTACCTATAATTAGGGAGCATACATGCTCTCCAAGATATCTAAACCTTGGTTAGCAATAAATCTCTCCTGCCTTCTCTGTCTAAGCTGTAGGCGGACCTTGCTGTTGAGATCATGTCTTTCCAGGAGCTGAGCATGCTGCCATGACATGTGTCTGACATCTTTATTTTACTCTTGCTCCTACCTCTCCTAGTTATCTATAACTTTGCTGTAATTTTTATCTATATCTTAACTGTAAAATTGTGCCTACTGAACCTGTGATTAGTTGGTGGGGGGGGGGGGACTGGGCACACACATGTCCTCTGGACACTAAGAACCCTGTTCAGTGAACCTCCTGTAGCCAGAAAACAGTTGGGCCATCAGAGGAGTAGCAAAAGAAGCAGCCGGAGACTAGACATGGAACAGTGGTGAGATTCCCAGCCCACAGAGCAAAAAATCTGAGTGTTTAGGGGTAGGAGGCTGGCTCAGGGAATGTGGTGCCTCTGGACACTTGATTGAGAGAACTGGGCTTACTGATGCATGAATGTGGAACTGAGTGCCTGCAACTTCTGGCTTACTGAAGTGAAGTGACTCTGGGCACTTTAGTTGGCCATCTGGGTTTGCTGACCCATAGAATTTGAGTCGAATGCTTTCAGGTTGAGGCTTACAGTGGAGTGGCATGCCCTAAAATAACTTTGTGACATGGTCTGAAGAACAACTGCTTCCTGAATATTTCTCATCTGCCTTATAACTTGTTAGCTTCCTTAATAAACCCTTTAATCATGAATATTGTTTGCAAATTCTTTGTAGCCATGGCAATGAATATTAAAACCTAGGTACAAAACTAAAGAATGCTGGGTGAGCAACAAAACACCAGATACCTGGAGTTCCTATGCTCGTCTTTATTTTGTGCATCCTCTTTTTCCTCATGTTAAGTCAATTGTAGATGTGAGGGGAAAAGGATGGAACTTCTGTTTTTAAACCAGAAAAGCTAACAACTAATAGCAAAATATAAAATAACAACATTCAGAAGAACGACAAGAGACAAATAAGATGAACGACACAATGGCTTTTAAGACGCTGGCTACGAGACATTGAAGGACACTGATTCCTGTAAGACAGGCTTCAGAGAAGCTAAGTCCCACGGTAGTTCTGGTTACCTAGGTGGCATTTGCGAGACACTTCACACAACGACAGCAGGAGACGTGTTCTTTTAAATCACGTGTGACCCAGTAACCAAAATAGACCCCACCCAGATGTGAGAGCCAACAGGCTATGATAGCTGTTGTCCCATAAATTTCCAAGGTTGGGTCAGCTGATCGAGCTGACCAGTTCCCTTCCCCTCTCATGCCCAGTCCATGGGCATCTCCCCCACAACCGCATACCTGGTGGAAGGGAAAGACTTCCAATAGATGAGCATTGTCTTTTGGTCAAGGATATATAGGGTATATGAGCTCCATACCCTGTTAGAACTTCCAAACCAGCTCTCAATACTGACCTTACTCAGTGGCATTAAAAAAAAAACACTCTAGGAATTTCAAAGGACTCATGTCATGACATGTATATTATTTCAATATAATAAAAATAAATCAGGAATCAATAAGCAACAGCAATCTAACTGAGAGGAATTACTAAGAGGGGGAAGTAGGCCAAGCATGACGGAAGAGCAGGAGGAAGATAGAAGAATGTTCTAGTAAGCAAAGATATGGATAGAGGTATAAGCATACATGTGTACATATGTTAATACATTAATTCATTAAAATAGTGGCACTGGCCTTTGTAGGCATATTTATATGGTTATACACTGTGGTTGTGGACAGACTTCAGGTCTCTGCTCATGCCCTTCATCAATGCAAGAACACTGTGTCCTAACAATCTGGCATTCTGTGATGCTCACCCTCCTGGCACAATTGTTGAAGACAAAATGAGTACATAAGCAAATGTGGTGAAGAAGCTGATGGTGCCCAGTTATCAAAAGATACAGTGCCTGAGGTCTTAAAGGCTTGAAAGTAAACTCGTGGCCATCTAACAGAGAAGCAACAAGCCTATATGGAAGAAGCATACCAGTCTGTGCAATCATCAGGTGTCACTGGGATCAGGTAGCAGGCATTAAAGGACCCCAAACAAACAAACATACAAAACAAAACATATTGAGTTTCCCCTGAGCAAACCTGTAATCGAGGAGTCCTTCTGGGCAGATTGCCACTGGTCAGCCTGCCTCAACAGTTTGTGGACAGCAAAATCCAACCAGGGAAGGTGGTTGTGTTCATCAAACCCGCCTGCCCATACTGCAGAAAGACAATTGCCTTTTAAACAAGGGCTTTTGGAATTTGTCAAGATCACTGCTGCCACCGACACCAACGTGGTTCAAGATTATCTTCAGCAGCTCACCAGAGCAAGCAGTGCACCTCTGGTTTTTCTGGGTAAGGAGTGTATCGGTGGATGCTCCAGCTGAGGGATCCTGCAAGAGTGGGGAGCAGGCGAAGAGACTCAGAGACATGGGAGTTCTGCAGTAATTACAGAGCCCATCCCCACCCCGTGGCATCCCCCGTGGACTGCACTGCGGAGCAGATGGCCCTGTGACCCACTCTTCCTTAGCTATAGCAACCGTGCACTGAAAAATCTAAAACATGCTCTGAAAAGCCGACGGCGAGTGGTTGACATTTGGCAAGAATGGTTCTAGTCTCCACCTTTTCTTTAAAAAGAAAAGCATCCGGAAGGTTCCTGGGGTGGGGGGTGGGGGTTTCCTCTGGGCTGGCCTGTGGGTCGCCAAAAGGCCCAGATCAAGTGCTGGCGTGGGACTCACACTCCGACCAGCAGGGAGGGATCCCTTCTCACAGGTTGGTTTTGGTCCCCTGCTAACTAGTCTCCGCGTGCGAGCATTGCTCTACCTCTAAGTCCACTGTGTCTAACCATGCCCATCCCAAGCCCCCCAGGAAGCGTCCACAGTCCGTGACTGCCCACAGCTGAAGTCGTTTCTCTAGCATGCTTTGAACGTGTTTTCAAATGATACACACCTCCCCTTTGGCCGCCATCTCACCCCGCGTTGAGTCATGCGCTGGGCGTCTGTTCTCATCGCTGACAGCCGCCAGATCGCATGAGAAATGCCCCGCCGTCGGTCCGTGCAGGGCCCGAGCACCCAGTTTGAGAAGCTCTGCTGAAGCCCTGTTCCCTTAGCTTGGTCCATGGGGGTGTGGGGATCAAGATCATGCGGCCATACTCTTACAAAGGGTCACCCGGTCATCCGGAAAAACTGTGCACTGCTATGACTTAGGATGGATAACATTTTTAAATTATAGGCTTGTTGCTCCTGCCTTGAAAAAAAAAACAAACAGTAAGCCCCCAGAATGAGCCAAATGGAGAGATTTCATAAATGATTCTATACCCTTCTCTCGATTTTTATTTTTGACACTTGAAAAACTTTTCTTACTGTAAGATTTACTTTTTCTATTCAAGAATGGGAAGGTTAAATTACTTTCTATATGTGGTCTCTGGCGCAAGTGGTTAATTGTGTTGATATTAAAGAAATCTGCATTAAAAAAACCCAACCTATATTGTTGGCAAAACGAGGGAGGTTAGGGCAAAGACCCAAAGCCCATCTGTAAACAACGGGACCTCCCCTCACAGAGGGTCACAGGAAAGGGATGAGTCAATCAGAGCGCAGTACAGCACCTATGACACACACAACACTCCTCTGGTTCCTTGAGGCCTCTTCGCCGCGCCCCCCCCCCCCCCCCAACTGTCATGACCCCAGTGCTGCCTTACACTGTGGGCTAGACTGAAGGCTGTACACAAGTACACAGGCATGAGAGCTGATGACACACAGAATTCAGGAACAGGAGTAGCACTACCAGGAGGCCAGAGGCAAGGTGGGGAGAGGAGGGGAGGAAGGGGGAACTGATGGTGATGATCAACACATAACTGCACCCACCCCCCAGGGGGATGAACAACAGAAATCATGGGGAAGAGAGACAGCGGTTGGTGTAAGATATGCAAATAATAATAATTTATTATTTATCAAGGGGCCACAAAGGGGGCAGTAGAGGAACTGATACCAAAGCTCAAACAGGAAATAAAGATGGCAACCTATGTACAAATGTTCTTGATACAGTTGATGTATTGATTGCTACAAGAGCTGTAAGAGCCCTCAATAAAATGTTTAAAAATAATAGTAATAAAATAACAGACACACAGACTGAGTTACTTAAGTCTTTGTGTCAGAATTCTCCGTGGTTTGGCTGTATGAGTATATTAATCCCCCATGATGATATCAAACATAATGTAATCCTTGTGGGTGTGGCCTGCTTCCACAGCTTGCTTGCTTTTAGCTGGGTCTGGATTCTGTGATGTGTTCTTGGGATTTAGCCAATAGCGTGCGCTCCTGCCTGCTGATCCCATAGCCTGCCAAGCTTGGAGGCACTTGATTCTACAATCAGAAACTTGCCACCCACATGCTGATCAGCCCCTGAAGCTATGTGAGTCAGGAGAAACCTCCAGCCTGATATCCGACCAATTGACTTAGTATTTGCCCACCCCTACAGCAGTGTGGGCCATTTTCTTTATATAATCCTCTTTGTATATACACCTTCATAAGCTTCACGGCTTTTGTCTTTCCGGAGAATTCCGTGTAAGATGCAGGCACTCCTCAAAATTTTGGAAACTAAAGAACACATTTTAAACTACATGCAATGTGGTTAAGATGCTAATTCTCCCCCAGATTAATTTGCAGATCTGAAGAATTCTAATCAAAACAACAATGGAAGGTTTTCTTAATAGAAATGAACAAACTAGCTCTGAAATTCATATGGGAATAGAAAGAACCTAGGGCAGTGGTCTGCAAACTGCAACTCACAAGCCATATGCGGCTCTTTCAGTGTGAGCATGCAGCTCTGAAGGAACATGGAAAACATTGGAAGGTGATGATTTCAGATCACGGTGATTTCATTTGTTTGGAAAAATACATGTAAAGTTCTTGAGTGATTTTAAAGTTGTTAGGATTGGCTCTTAGGTCTCAAGAGTTTGCTGACCCCTGATTTAGGAGATTGAAGCAATTTTTATAAAGAACAAAGAGGCTGGGCCAACACTCAATTCAATCACTGAAGACAAAATGGGTGCAAATGAGAATGTGGTGAAGAAAGCAGATGGCAATCAGCAATCAAAAGATATAGCATCTGGCATCTTAAAGACTTAAAGATAAACAAGCGGCCATCTAGCTGAGAAGCAACAAAGCCCACATGGAAGAAGCACACCAGCCTGTGTGATCATGAGATGTCGATGGGATCAGGTATCAGGCATCTAAGACTCAGAATAAAATCATATCCAAGGTCGATCATGAGACTCAGAATAAAATCATGTCCACGGTGAATGGGGGGTGGTGCATGGAGTGGAGACTCAAAGCCCATCTGGAGACAATTGGACATTCCCTCACAGAGGGGTCACAGGGAAAAGATGAGCCAGTCAGGGTGCAATATAGCACCCTTTCCTCTAGGTTTGGTGCTTCCTTCACCTCACTTTATGACCACTATCATGGCCTCAATTCTATCTTCCAAATCAGATTAGACCAGAGCATGTTCACTGCTACAGATAAGAGCCAGCAACACAGATAATCCGGGATAGATAAACCCCTCAGGGCCAAGTAGGAGAGTAGAGATACCAGCAGGATTAGGGGAGTGTAGGGGAAGAAAGGGGGAATTGATCACAATCTGGAACCCCCTTCCCAGGGGGCTGAACACAGAAAAGTTGGTGAGGGGTGATGGAAGAAGAAGCATGATATGGAAAAAATAACCTATAAGTTATCAAGGGTTCATGAGGGAGGACAGACAGGGGAGGAAGGGGAAAGAAATAGGGAGCTTATATCAAGGGATCAAGTGGGAAGAAAATGTTTTGAAAATGATGATGGTGGCATATGTGCAAATGTGCTTGACACAATAGAGGAATGTATGGATTGTGATGAGATGTAATAGCCTCCAATAAAAAGTATTTAAATAAGTGTACTGACGTTCCCAGGCTTCTCATGTTATCCATAATTTGTTAGCCACACCACCAAATAGCTTTGCATAGTTAATAAAACACAGATAAGCAGAGTTCTGGTGTTTTATGCAATCAGTCAAGATCCAGCCAGCATCAGCAATAATATCCCTCAATGCATGTGCTCTTCTGAACCTCGCTTGAGTTTTTGGAAATCCCCTGCTGATATACTGCATAATTGTTTTCTAAGTATTTTCTTCAAAATCTTACTTTTGTGTGATATTGATTGTGTGATTTAAGTTCTCTTGGTCACCTTGGCTTGGAATGGACACAAATATTGATCTCTTCCAGTGGGTTAGCCAACTGGTAGCTATCTTCCAAATTTCTTGACATAAAGTAATATTTTCTTACATCCTTAAATCCATGTATTGAAACATTTCAACTGGTATTCCATCAATCCCTGGAGCCACATTGTAACCAGTACCTTCAGTGCATCTTCTTTATTTAGTACCAAGAGTTCTTGATATATGTTATTAAATGGCAGAGAATTGATCAGTTCTTTTTAGTCAGTGACTCCGAGTAGTATAGTCCTTCACTCAGTTTTCTATTCTTCCTACAGCATTCAACATGTTTGACTATAGAATCCTTTAGTCTTGCAAATCAAGGCTTAAAATCGGTTTTTTTTTTTCAGTTCTTTCAGCTTAAGATGTGCAAAATGATCTGTTCATGGAAGGTAAGCAGATGGACTGATTTTTCAATATCCTTAGTCATGAAGCAATGCCAATTTAAACCACAGTGAGATATATCACTATCTATTGGAATGGCTAAAAATTAAAGTCATAATAATAAGTATGTGGTGAAGTTGGAATTCTACATAGGTCCATCACCAGTGGGAAAGTAAAATGCTTTGATCACTTTGGGATCAAACTGACTGGTAGTTCTTGAAGAACTTAAAATGCTAAATAATGGGATTCTATACATGAGACTGTTTCTCAACAACAAAAGAAATGAACTATTGATACATGCAACAATATGGTTGCATCTCAAAATAATTATTCTGATTGAAAGAAGCAAAACTCCAAATGATACAAACATCATAAGTATAAAGTTTTGGGAAATGTAAATTCACTTAGGGTGACAGAAAACATCTCAGTAGTTGGGAGTTGAGATAGACAACAGGGAAGGTTTAGTGAAGAATACAAGGAAATTCACAGGGATGACAGATGTTGGTGATGGTTTCATGGGTAATGTCAAAAGTGCTGAAAATTGTGCACCTTAAACTTATGCAGCTTATCAATTACATCTCACTAATGCCTCCTGAAAGAGGGTTTATGCCATTTTAAAATACTGAAATTCATCAATTTGCCCAAGGAATTTATGTAAAATTATATTTAAACTCTCCATTCTGGATTATGAGGCTGAGATTTCTAGTACTAAATTAAGAAACTACTTCTCTTGAGTGACAAAATATAAAAGATTTATTAGAAGGTGACAAAATTATATCTTGATTAAAAAACAAAGCAAGAAAAAAAAGTAAGCTCCCTCCATGGATTCCTGATCAGTTAACCATTCACACTCCCCTTTATAGAAAAATCCATATATTTGACAGCACTGTGATTTCTGCTTTACTCTCTATTAAAAAGGGTGAGGCTATGGAAAATCTAAGGCACACATGCCTTAAACGATTCCTTGGAGGACAGACAGCAACATCAGGCAGGCTTGCCAACGTCTCCGAGCTTACACTATTCACTGAGCTTTGCAGGCCCTCCTTTGAGAAAGCTGCCCTGAACTTTAATATTTAACTAGTTTCACCTGAGAAGGGTAGATGCTGACCTTTGTCTACAAGCTCCTTTTCAGGGTCCTCTATCTCATCTCTAATCCCCATTATCTCCTCCACCCTGAGCGTTAGCATTTCGAATTGGTTTAGAAATGAAACTTGACAAAGTGTTCAACCCTTGGAGCCAGTGAGATAAGACCCACAGGAACACACAGCGGGTTCTTTGTCCTGGCTCCAGGAGGACGGCCCTCTCCCCCTCAGAATGCCTGCGGTGAGCACTTCCCCAGGGTCTCTGCTTGTGTCTGGCGTTTTGCTCACAGTATTTCTCGTCCGACAGTAACTTTGCATGGCAGGTTTTTATTGTCTCTTATGTAGAGGAAGAAACGAAACAAGATTAAGCACTTGGACCAAAGTAGCACAGCTAATAATGAAAGAGAGATTTTTTTTAACCGACTCTTTCTACTCTAGGAGCCATGGTGGCATTGTGGCTACATGCTGGGCAGCTCCCCTCAAGCGCAGTAGTTCAAGCCCCACTGGAAGAAAGAAGACAGGGCGCTGGTTCAGTGTCAGAAACACACATAGGCAGTTCTATTCTGTCCCCTCCCTAGAGCCGCTATGTTTCGGCATCAACTTGATAGCAGCGAGTTTTTTAATTTCACTGTTCTCTCTGTTCACTGTTTAGGGAATTAGAAAGTGTCTTCTTCGTAAACCGTTCAAGATGCAGCCATATCCACAGACTCATCCTCAATTCACGAGCATACACGATGTCAAAGTTGCTGGCCCCTTTAAATAATAAAATTAAAAGGAAGAGAGTTTGATAACAATTAACCCCATGCAGGAAGTACTTTAAAAAGGGGGGCCTTTTTATTTTAAAAGAAGATGTGGTTAATAGAAAATCCTATAAAGGTAGTGTTTTAAATATCCTTATGAAGTATAAGGAGAATGTAAAGCCTTTCAAATTGTACTATATTGATTTGACCTTTTTTATTCCCTTTAATTCTTCACAAATCAATTGAATGGTAACTTTAAAAATAATATTCATTTTGAGAACAGACTAGTGAATTTAACTTTTTTTAGTGTCTCAGATTTGGAATAGCATAAATAATATTCTACTGCTGATAAGATAATCCTATTAGTACAGCATTTTCTTATGCTTTCTATTTATTAGAAAGCACCATAGTCAACACGACTTAGAACTTTTCTTATTTTGTTTCTTTCTTGTGAATTGGTTCGATTTTTTTTTCAAAGAAAAACATGAGTTCTTGACTGTATCACTTAAGATTTTGTTGGTCTTGTGTAACTAATTAAATGTACTTCTATTAGAAACAAAAAGTTATATCATTTAGTCAGGAGACATGCATAGAACAAGAAAAAAGAAGTCAAGATTTTTTTTTTTTTTGGTTTTTGCACTTTGACCAGAATTTGATATTTGTAGCTTGTCTCAATGCTCAATAAAACCATCTGATTTTTTAATGACCACGGGGGTTATCTGTATTCATATGAAATAATTTGTTCCGAAAAAGAAAAACGTGCGAGTACCTGTATTTTGTTAATGATTTTATAGGAGTATTGGGGATTATGAAAATGTTCACACGCTTTTCTAAAAATTAAATGGACTATCTAAATATTGGAATATTTAAATATCTAAAGTAAGAGAAAAATGATTTTAATAGATGTTTAATAAAAGCTCTTTTTCTTCTTAGCCTTTCCTCACTAAATTCTAGGAAAGTTACAGACCTACATGTCGGATGAGCACCCGAGATCCGCAGCTGGGGAAGCCCCCGCGGCAGGACTGGTTCTCACACAGGACCAAGCTGCCTTCTTTCTCCTCACAAAGTGACTTCTAAAGCCAATCTCCCTGCCTCCACCTGAGAAGCTCACCGTGGATTCCTTGGCCATGTCAAGGTCTTCCCATGACTTCCAGCCCTAACGTGGGCTCTGAGTACAGGCTCGGCAGTTCTCCACCCACCTTAGGAAGCGTTAGGGAAATGTCCGTGCCTCGGACCCCCTAGCTCAGAATCTCTCGGGATGGGAGCCTGAGTCCTGGCGGTTTTCAAAAGCTCTCCAAGGGGCTCTAGCACAGCGAGGGCAGAACACCACGGAGCTGGCAGTCAGTTTCTGGAAATAGACATGCTTTTCAGAGAGCTCCCCTCCTTCTTTCACGGAAGTATGCTCCTGCTGCCCCTCCTCGGAGAGGTTTTACGTGCCCTAAACTGAAAGCAGAAGTGAAGGCACGCGCATGCGGAGACGACGAGATGCTGACTGACAAGGAAGGGCAGGCTTCGAAGACATCCTGTGCCAAGACAGGCTCTATATGTGTGAGAGCAGGGCTTACTTTCTGCTAAGCTACCAAGCCTGGGGAAAGCCATTCATTGAATTCATTTGAAATAAATTACATCCTGGACAAAGGGGGAAACCTGGTTTCATTAGTTCACTTCTGCTGCTGGCCTTTAGTCCGATGAATTTTCACTTCTTTTCACCTCATCATACCCCAGCCACTGTGGGTGCTATTAGTTAAAATATCGTGATGTTGCTAGATCACAACATAAGACAATATTTTGAATACATCCAGAAGTGCTTCGCAAACGGCTGGGGGAAAGCTGCTAATGATGCATATTTAATAGGTTAGGAAACTCATGCTTGATGTAAACCAATATTCTCTTCTATCTATGGTACTGTTCTCTCTTAATGAGATAACTTATTACATGAAGCTAGTGGGTAGTTCAGGAAAGGGCTTTAACAAGAAGTCACTTAACCTCTCTCAGTGTCCTTATCAGTCTATAATAGTTCTAATAGTACACATGGTAGCGATTATCTAATAAGTGCAGTTAGAGTTCCTCTGCACTCACAATTTGCCAGTGATTGGTGTTTTCCACATACTGTGTTCTGGGCAGATACCCTGATTGCCCAAGTTCACACAAAGGAAAGTGAGGTTAGGCAAGAAATAATGATAATGGTCAAAGAGCAGATTCTCACACATGCCATCTCACCTCATTGCCAAGACACTATGAATGCTACACACACACACACACACACACACACACACCATTGTTCTGGTTAGGTGCCATTGAGTTGGTTCTGACCCACAGCAACCTTATGCCCAACTGCCCAGTCCTCACGATTGGCACCATCAATCATGATTGTTCTTACACAGCCACCGTGCCACTCCATGTCCTTGAAGACCAACCTCTCCTTCGCTGCCCTTCTTTGTTCACTGCAACTCTCAGTATTGCCACATTTCATCATAATAAATATGTACTGAGTAATTGAAACAGCCAGGAGAAAGAAATCAATACATCAAAATAGGGCAAAATTAATCTAGTCCATGTATCCTGTGGTTCCGTGTTTACTTATTCTAATAATGTACTAATGTCTATGGAAATAGCTTTGTGTCCTCCCAGTCATTTAATCAGTGACCTACTTAAGGATAGATAAGCAAATAAAAGTTTGTTCATGTCGTGGAAAGATTTCAAAGTGTCAGGAACCCCCAGAAGCAGTCCTACCCTGTCCCACAAGGTTGCTATGTACTGGAATCAACTAAGTATCAGTGAGTTTTATTTTTGAATGAGTTCAAGTCTTTTCAATGCCTTAAAAACTGTGTGGAAAGCATGAGCCCCTAATACCAAGAACTCAAGTAGAAAGCAAATGTTTTGAGAATGATGCTGACAATGAATGTACAAATGTGCTTGGCATACAATGGCATGCAAGGTGTGAACTGTGATAAGAGCTGTATGAGCCCCCAACGAAATTATTTTTTAAACTATGTGTACAGCAAGAGAAGATGATAGTGATGGAGAATGTGTTGCAAATGAGAGTTGATTCAATCTTTTCCAAATGTACATAGCATTAAAGGATAAACAGGTGCTGTCTGTTGGTTCAATCTCCCTAACTTGGGAACTGTCTGAATGTCCCATTCCTTTGCCTTAGTCCTTGCCTATAACATCCAACACTTGGTGGTTTCAGTTGGGTTCTCTCTGGAAGCCAAACGAGTGACAATCAGGAAAATGGCTCATAGAGTTTAGAAGTAGGTGAGGTCAGTCCAGGTTCAAGTCCATGGGTTGTGAGTTGCTTCAAGGGCTGATGGACCGCAGATCAGCCAGAATACCACACACAGGCTACAGAAATTCATGAACCCAGGTTGGCAGATCAGATGGCTTGTCACTGATGGTTCCTCAGGCCGGCAGGCAATAGAGTAGGCGACAGGCTCAAGTCTAAGGCAGCGGAGGTCAAGGAGCCAGAGACAGGTCTAGACCCAGCCCCAAACATGAAAGCTTACCCAGAATGTCCTTGTAGAGAAAATTGACCACACCTCCGAGGAAGTTTATGAAAAAGATTAATTTGGCCTGAGCCCCGGTGTCGTAAGTGGTGGAGTGGAGGGACTGCGGCCCTCGGGCTTGGCGGTTCCAATCCAGCGGCAGCTCTCAGGAGCAGCACTGGGTAGTGCCCACGACCACCAGAGGCAGTGATGCCCCAAAACAAAACAAAACAAAACAAAAAATGATTAATTTATTGAAAGACTGCATCAGGGCAATGCCTTGAGTAGGAGGATTGAACTCCACCCTAATCTTCTCACAACTGCTTGACTGCTCACAGCAGATCTGATTATGGAGTTGATTGCATTGGGCAGTAGTTCTCAACCTGTGGGTCTTGACCCCTTTGGGGACAAATGACTCTTTCACAGGGGTCCCCTGATTCATAACAGTAGCAAAATGATAGTTATGAAGTAGTAATGAAAATAATTTTATGGTGGGGGCAGGGTCACCACAACTTGAGGAACTGTATTAAAGGGTCTCGGCATTAGGAAGGTTGAGCACCACTGTGTTAGGTCATATTCTGAGCTATTGTTAGCATTCAACTGCCAAGCCACCAAGAATTCTGGCCCAGCCAAGTTGACATAAAAGCTAACATCACACTTGATAAGGCTTATTTCTAAATGTTCTCTTTTCTTACAGACACGGAGTGGAATCCCCTTGTGGTTGAAATTTTCTTGTCTCTAATGTGGAATGAGAGGTTCCTAGGTGGTGCAGTTTGTACTTGACTCTGAACCCAAGGGATGGCAGTCTGAATCCACCCAGCAATGTCATGGCTGTCTGTTTCCATGAGGATTCCCACCAAGAAAACCCTGTGGAGCAGTTCTATGCTCTAACACAAGAATTCACAAAGAGTTAGAATAGACTTGTTGCAAATTTTTTCATGAACTTATTTTTTATGTGAATATTTTCTTCATAGGATTCCTGCTGGTATAATAGTTATAATGCTCAGTGGCTAAGTTAAAGATTGCTGCTTTGACCACCAACCCCTCTATGAGACAATGGTTGTCTAGATGCTATGTGTTAGTCCGGGTAGACTAGAGAAACAAATTCATAGACATGCATATGGATATAAGGGAAAGGTTTATATACAAGAGGAATGGAACATTGAGAAAACATCCCAACCCAGTCCAGTTCAAAGTCATATTAGCCCATATGTTTGATACCAGTCTATAAAGTCTCCTTCCGACTCACAAAGTCACAGGCCAGTGGGTGCAGAGTCCCATGCATCCAGCAGCAGCAGAAGCATCCCGGTGCTGGCAGAGGTCTCCCCATGGCTCCTCATTTCCAGGGCTCAGAGTCTATCAGCAGTATTCATTGGCGGTAGAAGCATCTCAGTGCAGGCAGGGATCTCTCTGTAGCTTCTCCGGCCCCAGAGGTCTGGATCCACCAGGGCAAGCCCACATGGCTTCTCTTCCAGTTCCTCCATTCTCCAGGAATCAGGATCGATTAGCATGCTGTCATCTCATCTTGTCAGTAGTTCGCCATCCTGGAGACAGCGTCAAGTCTCTCTTCTCCAATTGGTAAATACCGTGAGACTTCCCAGGAGAAAGCCATGCGCACACAGAGGCCTCATTGGCGATCCCCAGAGTGACAGGGTAGACTCCACCCCTACACTACCAATCGTGTAATTGACATCAAGTACATGACCACCACAAGCTGGATTTCATAGAGATGACAACCTTAGAATAACGGAGGCAATTATCATGGGGCTAATGGAGCAGTTGTACTCTGTTCTAGAGAGTCGTTAAGAGCTGAACTTGATTTAATGGCAATGTGATTATGTAATATCTTCTTTGGAGAAATGACTGTCCAAATCTTTAGACCATTTTGAAATATCGAATTGCCTGCTTCCTTCTTACTGAGTTTGAGAGTTCTTCATCAGATACATGATCAGCAGTGAGGGTGTCCCAGTTGGTAATTAGGTGGTTTCGTTCTTTTGTTTTGTTTTGTTTTTTGTTTGTTTTTTGGGCATCACTGCCCTCTGGTGGTGGGAATAGGAGGTCCAGCCAGTGAAGTTGCTGCTGGAATTGAATCTCCACCCCAGTGGGCCACAGTCCTGCATACAACCACTATGCCATTGAGGCTCAGCCTTTTTGTTCTGTTTAGTTTAGGTTTCATTCTTTTATTGATATCTTTAAAAGACAGCTAAATGTTCGAGGTGGCAGTCTGAAGATCCATTTTCGAAAGATTTCTCTCAGCCTCAAGCCCTGCTAAGTAACGCTGGGACTTCACATCTACTTCTCTATCATAAATTGTCTTGCACCCCATTATTATCATGTTTGTTTCTCCACCCTAAACGCTGATCACAGGCAAGTGTTCATTCTGCCTTGTTTGTTTGTCGAAGCCTCCACACCACTACAAAGATTGCATTGAATGTTCTTTTTTCCTGTCCAGCCTCATTCTCTATAGATCTCCACCATGCTCTGGGCTGTGAGAAACGGATTCCTGCAGACTTCCTAGCAGTGGCATTATCAGGAGTGTGCCAGGTGTAGGTCAAACCAAGTGACACTGTCAGAGGCAGTGACATACTAAAGGACTGTTAATGAAATTTTTGTGTGGTGTTTCAACAGAAATTAACTATCTTCCAATGAAAATATCCTTGCAGATAGTGATGACAACAAAAGTTTTTTATAAGCCCAGCTTACACATGTCAATATACCTACAAGGATAACCTTTGTGCTAATTTACTTTTGTAACCATCTAATGCACTCTGGTCAGACCTGTCATTATTACCCAACAATAAAACTTCCAATCAAGTGTTTTCCACTTGCATGTGCTGTTTCCATGGCTATATTGTCTTTTTAATCTCATTTTTGTTTAATCTTTTTAAAAAATATTTTATTGGGAGTTCTTACAAAAATTATTACAATCCATAGTGCTAGGAGACTAGTTGTACAATAGTTGTACAATTGTTGCCATCATAATTTACAAGCTATTTTACCTTTTCATGAACTCCTTAATATCAGTTCCCCTTTATCCCTTCTCTCCCCTTCCGAACCCATGATAAATTATAAGCTATTATTTTTCAGGGGAGCATTTTTGCCATAACACACCACCCAATGAATCCATTCACCAAAAATTCTGATGTACTTTCCCCTCAATTGGGGCTATATAGTCATTGTTGCTATCAGTTCTCCCTTCCCTCCTTCTTCAAGGAATCATTATTCCCATTACTCATTATGATGCATTTATCTGCCTTGATTTCATGAATGAAAAGATCTTACTAGTACCAATGTACATACACAGATCTAGGAAGATTGGTGAGGTAAAATTAAGGCCATACTGATGGGAGGAGAAAAATATTTTAAGTCATTTTATTGGGGGCTCATACAACTCTTATCTCAATATACCCATCCACTATATGTCAAGCAAATTTGTACATTTGTTGCCCTCATCATTCTCAAAATATTTACTTTCTACTTAACCCTTGGTATCAGCTCCTCATTTTCCCCCTCCCTCCCTAATCTCCCCTCCCTCATGAACCTTTGATAATTTATAAAGTATTGTCATTTTGTCATGCCGTACACTATCCGATGTCTCCCTTCACTCACTTTCCTGTTGTCTGTACCCCAGGGAGGGGGTTATATGTAGATCCTTATAACGATTCCCCCTTTCTATCCCACCTTCCCTCCACTCTCTGGGTAGTGCCACTCTCCCCAATGGTCCTGAAGGGATTTTCTGTCCTGGATTCTCTGTATTTCTAGTTCTATATGTACCAGTGTACATCCTCTGGTCTAGCCAGGTTTGTACAGTAAAATTGGGATCATAACATTTTGTTTGTGTGTGTGTGTGTGTGTGTGTGTGAGAGAGAGAGAGAGAGAGAGAGAGATACTTAAGAGCTAGAGGAAAGTTGTATGTTTCATCATTGCTACACTGCACCCTGACTAGCTTGTCTCCTCTCCGTAACCTCTCTGTAAGGGGATGTTCAGTTGCCTACAAATGGGCTTTGGATCCCCAATCTGCACCCCGCCCCCATTTACAATGATATTATTTTTATTCTTTGATGTCTGATACCTGATGCCTTCAACACCTCGTGGTCACTCAGGCTGGTGTGTTTCTTCCACGTGGGCTTTGTTGCTTCTGAACTAGATGGCTGTGTTTTTACCTTCAAGTCTTTAAGCCCCCAGATGCTATTATTTTTTGATAATTGGGCACCATCAGGTTTCTTCACCACATTTGCTTATGCACACATTTGTCTTCAGCAATAGTGTCAGGAGGTGTGCATAATGGGGTGCAAATTTAACAGATAAAAGTGTTCCTGCATTGAGGGAGAACTTGAGTGGAGGCTGAATGTCCATCTGCTACCTTAATACTAAACCTATAAATAAATGCATGTAGATCTATTTCCCCATCATCATATATCAATATATTTATGTATGTGCATGGCTGTATTTGACCTCTATAAATGCCCTCTGACTCCTAGTTCTTTCCTCTATTTCCTTTTACTTTCCTCTTGTCCCACTATCATGCTCAGCCTTCATTTGGGTTTTAGTAATTTCTCTCGGTTACATTACCCTTGATCAATCCCTACCAGGCCTGTCACACCCTTCTTGCCACTGATTTTGGATCACTTGTTGTTCCCTTGTCCCTGGGTTGGTCAACACCACTTCTTTTCCCCCACCCCACCCCCTTCCATGTCCCACTGGAACCATCAGTTCAGTTGTTTTCTCCCCCAGACTCTCCATTCAGCCTATCCTCTCTAGATAGACTGAGATAACTATATGCACCACAAAAGACAAGACATAGCAAAATAAAACAACTAAAAGAAGACAAAATGATTGCAACAACTAGAATAATCAAAGACAAAAAGAAAACATAATAAGGAATAAATAAAAATGATAATAGAAATGACTTTTTGAAAAACCTGTAAATATGAGGAGTTGGTATTTAAAAAAAAAGAAATAGAGGAAAGAGGAAAAGAGGAGCTTATGCTGGAGGAGTTCAAATAGAAAATGTCTGTAGATGAATGTGGCAACATGTTTATAAGTATGCTTAATATGAACGATATATTGAATGTTGTAAAAGCTCCCAATAAAATCTATATTTAAAAAAAGAGCCTGTAAATATGATCAAGGTCTGTTTGTTGACCTCTAGACGTGTCCTCCAGTCGATTCCTATGAGGTGCCCGGTCCTGACCTCAAGGTCTATCCTTGGCACTCCCTCGGGTCCTCCCTGTTCTGCTCCCCTTGCTGTTCTAATCCACGCCCTTAGCATTCTGCCTCAGTGTGGTGGGGTCAGACCGGGTGGCATCCTGACACGGTGTCTCTAGTATTGTCCCCCATAAGGCCAGGGTCGAGAGGGATATCATGTCTTATAGTGGGGCCAGCCATTTGGTCCTCTCTGTGCCTTGGCTGTTCTAAGTGGGATACCGTGCTTTAGACTCGGTGATCCAGGATGGGCTCCACTCTCTCTTTCTCACCCTTCATTTGCTCCTGGAAGGAGGAAATTTTAAAGAACCAGAAGATAGTGAAATGTTTCATCATCACTCTATGTGTTTTTATAAGTTGCTTTACAAGAATTTGTCATGTTTTTAGATGCTTTAGCTACAACATTGACAAAGCAGTACTTGTAAATATCAGTAATGAAGGAGTGCTGCTATTAAAAAAAAAAACAGTACAAATGGATGGCTTTAAGACAAAGAAATTTATTTTCTCACACTTTAAGGAGGGGAGCCAGAAGTCCTAATTCAGGGCAGCAGCTCCAAGGGAAGCTGTGTTTTCTCTGTCTTGCCTCTGGAGGAAGGTCTTGTCATCTAGGTTTACTTGCTGGGACATCAAGTTCGAAGGCACTCCATTTCCAACACTTCTTTCTCAGTGATAGGAAGTCTTTCTCATGGTGCCGATTTCTCTTTTCTTTTATGTCTTATAAGCTCAAAGGTGCTGTAGATTACACCCCAATAGAAATGTCCTTTAATAGGATCAGAGTATGTTGCATCTTACCCTCCATCACATGCCTGTCTGTTTGTTGCAGTGTTGTGGCTTATCTGTTACTATGATTCTGGAGGATTTGTCACTCATATTTCAAATACCAGTAGGGTGCTCCAAAGTGATTAGGTTTCAGGAGAGCGAAGAACAAACTACAGAAAAGAATAGACTGTTCACTTCAAAGTAATGCTGAAGGCCTATGAAGAGCAGGAGAATATTTTCAGATACTGGCCATGAGTAGTACAAACTATTGTCAGAGAGAGTACCTGAAGATAAGCCCGTCTGATCAGAAGGCACTCAAAGTGTATCTGAGGAAGCCTTCTCAAAGGAAAGTTGACCATAGTGATGTAAATGGGGTAAAGCATGAGGGACTTTCATTTGTTGATAGGGCTCAAAATGAGAATAAACTGCTGAAAATATCACTAATTGGAACTTTGAATGTATGACATATGAATCTAGGAAAATTGGAAATAGTCAAAATGAAATAGAATTATAAAGAACGATAGCCTAGGAATTGGTGAACTGAAAATGGTATAGGCCACTTTCAATCAGACAACCATGCAGACAAATTCAAAAAGAATAGGATCCATCATCCATCATCACAAAGGACATTCATGATCTAAGTAAAATGCTGTCTGTAATTAGGTAATATCTATCTATATACAAGAAAGTCCAGTCAGTAAAATTATTATTCAAATTTATGCACCAATGAATAATGGAAAAAATAAAGAATTTTATCGACGTCTTCATTTGGAAACTGATCAAATATGCAACCAAGATACATTAAGTATTACTGGCATTTAGAATTAAAAGTTGGAAAAAAAGAGGAAGGAACAACAGTTGGAAAGTATGGCCTGGTGATAGAAAAGATGCAGGGGATAGAATGATAGAATTTTGCAAGACCAACAATTTTATCGCAAATATCTTTTATCAACAACAAAAAAGGCCACTGTACACCTAGGCTAGTGGAGCAACAGTACACTAAAATCAAATTGACTATACTCATGGAAAGAGATGATGGTGAAGCCCAATATCAGTCGCTAAAACAAGATGAGGAGGGGACTGAGCCCTGGTGGCATAGTGGTTGTGTGTGGGACTGCAGCCCACTGGCAGTTCAAATCCAGCAGCAGCTCTCCAGGAGCAAGACTGGGCCTCCCACTCCCACCAGAGGGCAGTGATGCCCCCCCCCAAAAAGAAAACAAGGTGAGGGGTTGATGGCTCATATGTAAGCTCAGGATATGTAAGCTAAATAATGTTTTAAAGTCCATGAGACCCAAAATACAACCTTGAATATTTTGAATATTCCCATCAGAATTTCACGCACATCTCAAGAAAAGATTTGCTGCATTGGTTGAATATTAATGACAGAAGACCTGATGAACTGCAATGATGGACTGCAATGATTTTATAACACCTCACACACACCCTTGCTGAGGGGGACAAACAGCAGGTAAAGGGAGACAGCAGATCATGTAAGATATTAAACTAATAATAATCTATAATTTATGAAGGGTCATGTGGGTGGGAGGCCTGGGGAGGGAGGGAAAAAAGAGGCACTGATACCAAGGGTTCAAGTAAATGTTGTGAGAAGGTGGTGGCATCATATGTGCAAATATGCTTGATACCATTGATATATGGATTGTTATAAGAGTTTCAAGAGCCCCCTATAGAATGATTTTTAAAGGATAACACACATGAGGAAAGCAAAAGGCAGAAGAAAAATAAAACATTAAAATGGATGTCAAAAGGGACTCTGAAACTTGCTCTAAATTCTAGAGCAGCTAAGGCAGTTGGAAGAAAGGATAAAGAGAAAGAGCTAAGCAGAAAAGTGTCAAATGGCAGCTCCAGAAGACAAAAGAATTACAATGAGCTAGGCAAAGAATTAGAGTTAGAAAAGAAAGAGAAGAATGTGCTCAGCATAACTTAAACTAAAAGAGGTCAAGAAAAAAAATCAGGCCTTGAATTGAAATATTGAAAGATTTTATGACAAAATAATGAAGGATGCAACAAGTATCGAAAGAAGATGGAAAGAACACACGGAGTCACGGTACCAAAACAACCTAGTCAGCATTCACCCATTACAAGAGGAGCAAGAACCACTGGTGCTGACTGGTGGAAGAAGTCTACAGTGTACTGAAGGCATTAGTGAAAAACTAGTCTCCAATAAGGGATGGCATGCTAACTGAAAGTTTCAACAAGCTGAAAAAGCACTGTATGCCCTCACTAATCTATGTCAAGATATTTGGAAGACATTCACTTTTCCAACTGACTGGAAGAGATTCCTATTTGTACCCATTTCAAAGTAAGGTGATCCCATAGATGTTCAAATTACAGAATAATATTATTGATACCACGTGCCAGCAACATTTTGCTGAAGATCTATAGCAGATGTATCAGTGCATTGACAGGAAGTTGCAAGAAATTCTGGCTGGATTCGAAAGAGCACATGGAACAATGGTATCATTGCTGACATGAGATGTCAGGACAGGTCAGCAATAGTCAGCTGCTCAGGAGCTTAGCAAAGTAGGCCTGGTGGATCAAATTTAAGCAATGCAATAGGACAGGAACTGAGAGCCTCAAGCTCAGGCAATGTATATACCAGAAGCACAGGGAAACGGGTCTTAGAGGAGCCTCAAGCTCTAGCAACACATTCCATGGGTTGGCTATTCCCTAGATAGTGTAGCTCAGAAGTTGAGGCAGAGAATTAGCTAAAGCAGCCACACAATGGTCCGATCAACAGAGATCAATAGAGGGGCATATGGTGGATTCTTTGTACACTCATGTGAAGAAGTTCAAGAATTCCAAAGCTTCACCTGTGGACAGATTCTTCCATCAGAGATGTAAGACCTTCCCTGGATCTGAAGCAGTCCAGTTCTTTGGAGAGCCTGCAGACAGCCATTGCTGAGGTGACTTTGAATAGGAACATTCATTTCCACCATCCTAGACCCCAAATCATCCAAGGAAGGAGGTGCAATGAGAGCTTCAGGGCAACCATCAATGAGTCTTATGATAAGCCTGCTGTAGACGATGATGACGAAGGCACGGAGACCTTGGGAGAAGACACAGAAGAAAGTTCAAGATCCAGGCAAGAGTCTGTATCCACAGTCAGGGGCCAGCTTTCTCACTTCCTGGGAGACATTGCAGTTGGCAAGACATGTGGGGCTACACTCCTGCCCTGAGCTGAAGGAGTAACAGAGAGACCCCTGTTGGTACTGAGATGCCTCTGCCACCACTAGATCCACATTGGCCTGTGATTTTCCTGAATTCAACATCATTGCAGATGTTTCCTTAGTCTGAAGAGGAATTTATAGCTTGGTATCAGACATAGGGGCTCATATTGGACTTATAGACTGGATCTGTATTGGGCTGGAATGTTTTTTTGATATTCATTTGCTCCTGTATATAAAGCTCTTTCATATACACATGAGTGTCTATGAAGTTGTTTCTCTAGTTTACCCGGACTAAAACAACTACTACAAAATCAATAATTTTTTTTGAACAATAAAATATGAGTGTGATTCCCAGGAAGTATTTAATGAAGGGACTGTTTGCAAAGTTATAGGCCAAGTAAAATGAACTAAAACAAGATGGAGTGTTTCTGGAAAGAGCTTGAAACTGTCATTACAGAACAGAGGCCTGAAGGATAGGGTGTTGTACCTTCAATAGAGGACATCTGGCAAAATGGGTGGAGAAGAATTACTAGCAAAATGTGGTTGGCAGGTGGAAAACTGAAAGAATAAATACCAGGCTTTCAGCTTTTCTCCCATTGACTAAATGGAAGTCAGAGGATAAGAAAGAAGAGGTCTAACTAGGGTTGGTGTCAACCAGTGTGAAAACTCATGTTGTCACCACACACACAACTGCCTTCTTTGTCAGACCATCCAGTATCCTTAGTGATAGATATTATTCATTAGAGTTATAAAGTACTAAAATATTATATGAGGAGGTACCCAAGAAAACCCAGCATTTTTTTCCTCAAAGCTATGCAGTTGACATTTTTTGTCAAGCATCCTTATCACCTCCAATGCACTCTCCCTTACTTAACACATTTGTTAAATCTTTGATTCCATTCTTGGAAACATTTTTCAAACTCTTCTGTTGGATGGCTGATAGCACTGCCCTCGTTTTCTTCTTCACTTCTTTCCCTTCATCAAAGCACTGTCCTTTCCTGTCCCTCTACATTCCTGAAAACAAAAAGAAGTCACAAGGAGTGAAATCAGGTGATCAAGGTGTGTGGGACAAGAGAGGCATGCTGTTGTTTGCCAAAAACTGGCGCTTTGAGATGGCTGCATGAGCAGTGCATTGTCATGGGGGCAAAACCAGTCCTGTCTGCCACAAATACGACCTTGTTTTTTCTTTTTAAAATCATTTTATTGGGAGTTCATGCAACTCTTTTCACAATCAATACCTACATTATACGCAAAGCACATTTGTCCATTTGTTGCCATCAGCATTCTCAAAACATTTGCTTTCTATTTAAGCCCTTGGTGTTAGCGCTTCATAGTTCCCCTCCCTCTCCACTCTCCCCTCCCTCGTGAACCCTTGATAATTTATAAATTACTATTATTTTGCCATATCATACACTGTCCAATGTCTCCCTTCACACACTTCCCTGTTGTCTGTACCGCAGGGAGGGGTAAGTCATACGTAGATCCTTGCAATCAGCTCCCCCTTTCTACTCCATCTTCTTTCCACCCTCCTGGCATCACCCCTCTCACCATTGGTCTTGAAGGGATCATCTGCACTGAATTCCCCATGTTTCCAGTTCCTATCCATACCAGTGTACATCCCCTGATCTAGCCGGATTTGTAAGGTAGAATTGGGATCATGATAGTGGGGGGGCTGGGGGGGTGGAAAGCATTTAAGAACTAGAGGAAAGTTGCATATTTCTTCATTGCTACACTGTACCTTGACTGGTTTGTCTCCTCCCCGTGACCCTTCTGTAAAGGAATGTTGCTTCATCTATTGATGGGCTTTGGGTTCCCAATCTGTACTCACCCTCATTTATAATGATACAATTTTTAGTTCTTCGATGCCTGATACCTGATCCCTTTGACACCCCGTGGTCAAATGAATACTAACAACAATGTTTTGTCAAGATTTTCTACATTTAGTAACATTATTGGTTGTGCCAGAGGACAGAGTGAGACCCTGTCCTCTCTTAACTCAAAGCAATGTGGACATGGGGAGTCTGCAATGTTCCCTGGACCAGGGCTGAGCTGGGAGGCAGTTGTTTGCGGAGGACAGGCAGGCTGTCAGAGAGCATGGAAGAGGAAGAGGGGAGCAGCAACTAGGTGATGATGGACAACCAGAAACACAACTACCAGCGGCAAAGATGCCCCATTCCACCCCACCTGCCATCCATCCCAGCCGCTCTGCAAACCCTGGGGAGGGTAGGTGCTGGCGGTGTCCACTGTATCCATGGACAGGCAAGGCGCTAAGGAGGGACCATTAATGGGACTCCTGCCAAATGATCATGATGTTGAAGAGCTAAGACTGGTCTGGCACTGTGGCCAAGGTGGCCCCACCTCTGCCCCCAGCTTAATGAATGTCATAACTCTTGAAGGTTATAAGAGCACATAATGGCCAAAATTGGGTGGCCATAGGTCAACTATATCCCCAAACCTTATGAACAGATACACAGTTTCATGTATGGGTATGTTTGCCAGCAGCACTTGGAGCACATGCACAGTGATCTGATTAAAGCCAATCATTTAGAGAGAGTCTCAAAGGAGCTGCAGGCCAGGCCTCCCGATCTCTATATTGGATGATTGATGCTAGCTGTTGGACAGTATAGGGGAACATTGCAGAGCACTGTACCTCTTTTCCTTTATATGAATACATTTTACATTGAAACTAAGCTTAGCAGAGACTTACAGGATGGCCTTATAGAGTTGTTTACAGTACGCGTTGCAGAAAATCACATCTGCAGCCTGATGCCTTTACTTTTAATCAATACCTTTTCACATCACTCTTTCAAAGAAGGTGTGGCAGTCATATGCTTATATTAATTCCATGATTGAGATGTAGGGGTGGAGTTTAGCCTTTTAATCTAGAGATAGTCATTGAGTAGCCAATGAGGCCTCTCCTGTGTGGCTGGGCTTTCTCCTGAGACTTCTGGGAAATCTCGTGATATTTCCCTCGTGGAGATGAGAAGCCATCTTCCCCAGTTGTTGGGAGCTAGTCTCAGAGACAACGAACTATGGAAAAGACAAGATGGCAGCATCCGAGGAGCTGAAGGAGCCAAAGAAGAAGCCACACGGCCTTGCCCTGATGAAACCAGACCTCTGAAGTTGGAGAAGCCCCCTGGAGAGCCCTGCCAGCGCTGAGTTGCTTCTACCACCACTCAATGCTGTTGATGGACCCTGAGCCCTGGAAGCGAGGAGCCATGAGAGGACCCCTGCCAGCACAGGGACTCTGCACCCACTGGCCTGTGACTTCATGAGTTGGAAGGAGACATTATAGACTGATATCAGACATGTGAGCTAACATCGGACTTGTAACTTTGTTCTGGACTAGGTTGGGATGCTTTCTCAATGTCCTATTCCTTTTATCTATAAACCATACCCTTATATCCATATGTGTGCCTATGATTTTGTTTCTCTAGTTTACCTGGACTACATAGATGGTGATTATTGTAAAAGGCCTATCTTCCCTCAGAATAGAATGGGTTCAAATGGTTACAGCTCTATTCTCTATTTCTATAGAATTTATTCCAAACATTCTCCCTCTGGCAGTGGAATCAGAGCTTTCTAATATGCTGCTCAAGATCAGAGACCTCAAAGAGAACTAAAACAGAATGGTTTTATGAAAGGAGACCAGTTATGGAAGAAAGCAGGCCTGACAGCAATTCATTGGCATGCCCAGTTCCCGGGACTACAGATAGTGACTGCCATGGCTGCATTTTTGTTTCTGCAAAGAGGATAATATGGACTACAGAGGTACCCCCCTTCCCCCTGCTTCAGAGTACATTGGACATTCTGTGGATACTAGGCAGGGGTGGGGGGGATGGCTTTCTCAAAGCACTGCTCTTGGAAGATATTGGATGTCTGCCTTTGTTTTATATAGATTTTTTTAATTAAAAAAGAAAACCCTGGGCTACACTGAGGACCAGGTCGTCTCCTGTGACTCCCACTCTTCCACCTCTGATGCTGGGGCTGGCATTGCCCTCAATGACAACTTTGTCAAGCTCATTTCCTGGTATGACAATGAATTTGGCTACAGCAACAGAGTGGTGGACCTCATGGTCCACATGGCCTCCAAGGGGTAAGAGCCC
>PVJH01019018.1:5115-43887 GCA_004026705.1 Nesogale talazaci
GGGGGGGGGGGGGGCGGCGCCGAACTGGCAGCCTGGCCTCTCCTTAAAGCTCTGCAACCTTTCTCGGGCACCGACGTTTCCCACCCCGCCCTACCCCACGCCACCCCACCCGGTGTGGCCCCATTTGAGCAGCTTCTGCTCTTCCTCTGCCCGGAGAGGGACCCCTGAAGCCGACGCCTTCCACGGCCCCCGGGGCTAGCACCCACCGGTGTGCGCGTAAGACACCGGCACTTTCCAAATGCTGACGTGCGCCGACACGGATGCGAAGTACTTGCCAAAGGCGAGAGGCAGCACGTAGCGCGGGTAGAAGCGCGGCGGCAGCAGCGGGCCGGACGGCGAGTGCGGGCCAGGTACCGCGGGCGACACAGGTGGCGCGGGGGGCACGCGCCAGGCGCGCAGCAGCGGAGGCAGCCCCGCGCACAGCGCCAGGATGTGGCACAGCGACACGGTCACCGGGAACGGGAAGCCGCTCAGGATCACCTTGTTCACCACGTTGCCACCCGCGCTCAGCGCGTACCACAGCAGGCACAGCGCCGCCACGCGCGCGCCTTCGCGCGCCCCGCCGCCGCCGCCGCCGCCCGGGCCCGCCGCGCCGGAGACCCCCGCGCCCGCCGCCGCCGCCGCCGCCATCCTGCCCTCCCGGCCCCCGGTACCCCGCGACGCGGGGGCGGGGCCATGGGCGGGGCGCGCCGCCGTCCCCGCCTCCCATTGGCCGTAGATACCAACGCGTCAGCGCCGGTGCGCCGGCGGACGCACCCCCTCCCACGTCGCCATCCCAAACTCCGCCCACCGGAGTGTTTCCGGTGGAACGGGACTGCGGCCGGAAGCAAGAGGGCGGGCGGCAGGTCCGGAGAGGAGGACGGTGAACGAGGGGTGGCTAGGACGGCCACCCCGGGTGGTGGGCGGGGCGGTTGGGGGAAAGACACCAGGTTGTGAAAATGCCCTTCCGTTTTTCTGACAAAACGGTGTGGTAGGTGCCGGCGGGCCCACGCAGAGGGAGCAGGCGCAGCCGGCGGCCTCTGGCTGTGGGCCGTCCCCAGGCTCTGGGTCCGGGACGGGTCGGCGTCCTGGACCAGCCCAGCGGAGCAAGGCGAGAAGTTCCCAGCGAGAGGCTATCATTCTACTAAAAGGACTTTCATTTGTTCCAGAAGTCACGTGCATCCAACTATTTGGGGGCCGGTCACACTTAGGAGCCTATTTAAGGAATCAGGCGGTGGCAGCTTCAGCTTGAGCCCCCAAATATTGAGGGTGGGAAGAGTAGTTTTTCCCTTGCATCCTCGAAGTCCAGTTTTACTGGGTCCTCGGGGCTCCCTGCAGGTGGGACAGAAGAACAAGTGTGTGCTTGAAGCCTGGCACAAGATGCGCATGGGGTGCCAACTTCTGCACCCCGGTATCTTCCTGCAATCGCGTTAGGTGCAGTTACTTTCGCAGGTGGCTGGCAGCACCTAACTCTCATGTCTGCGAGGAAGGCAGAGGGGTTGAGGAGCCCAGCGTTGATGGGGTGCCCCTAAGGTTAAGGGGGGGGGGGCAGGGCCGTGTTCTGGGCTGTGCTCAATGTTTCTTATTGGAGCCGGTCAGTGGTTAATTTCACTTCAGCGTGCACATGGTGACTGATCTGTTCAGAAGCACCAGCCCCACCAGCGGCTCCATAGAACGGTGGGGGCTTTCTCCTCCGGTTAGCGGTACAGCCTCAGAAACCCACACGGGCAGTTCTACGTGCCCTGTGGCGTCCCTAGGTGTGGGGCTATGAGTTGGCATTGACTCAGGCCCTGAGTTTTTTACCTGGATGAAAAGCGTAGGGGTGGAGTCTATCGATCAGGTCATGGCCTGATGGCGTCATCCTGGGGGTGTGGCCTCTGAGGAGGGATACTGGGCACCTCGCTCCACCTTCTGGGGTGCCAAAGGTAGTCCCCATGTAGGCCTAGCCATTGCCCCACATTCGCCGCATTCGCCTAACTGCACCCGTGATTTTCCTGCTTTAACTGCCTGCCCGCAGCTTCAGGAATCTGAAGAAGGCCTTTGGATAGCGTGGGACCCATGGACTTGAGTAGGACTGGGTTGACTACTTGATGAAAAGCTCCTTTCATTAGACATGTCACTGGCTTCATTACGCTAGGCCGCCCAGCCTGTCAGAGCCCTTATAACTCTAGCTAGGGCAGTCCTGGGGACGTACGGACATGATTTAGGCATCAGTCCAGAGCCACACGGCCTGTAGCTGGCAGTCATGCACCAGAGGCACCTGAGACCTGGTAACCCTGAAACTCAGGTGCTGGGCTGGCCGGGGCACCTGCACACTGTTCCTCTTAAGCGGTGAGATTAAACTAGATGACCTATTCCAGAATGAAAAAAGCCTAGAACAGCAAAGTCAGTATATTTAGGGTATCGAGTGATCACTGTGCAACCCGTTAAAAACCAGTAGGAGCGCCAGTCGGATACTAGCCAGCTGGGGCTCAGCCTCCCTCTGGACGTGCTGGACACACACACTTCAGATTCTGTCTTTTCCACACCACAGCCGCCTCCTCTCACACTTCTGATCTGGGGGGTGGAGGGCAGTGATGGCAATATCCACAGAGGGGACTGGGCTGCCTGGCCCCTGCCTTCATGTCAATAGGGTCCTGAGGTCTGAGCCGGCTTCCAGGTATCTGGGGCAGGTAGGTGAGTGTGGACAGTAATGTGCTTCCCTGGGACTCCGGGTCAGGCACCCACATCTAACAGGTGACCCAGAGATGAGAGCCATTGTGTGACATCTGAGCAAATGACCCACCTCCGCCAGGACCCGGTCTGCCTCCCAGCTCACCTAAGTTCAGAGAAAGACTGCGTGTGTTGGTCTGCCAAGCACCCAATCAGAAACCACTCCCAGGCTGGTTTGTGCAAATGGTTTTTTTTTTTTTTATTTCCACATTTATATCACAAGGTGTCCACTTACTGGACCAAATAGCAAAGTTGCCCCTTCTGTGTCCTGGGGACCCAGAAGTCTAGGTACTGTACATTCACTAAGGCTCCTTGTTTTTGCAGTTCGCATTTCTGACAGATAACCATAAGGCAAACAACTCTACAGGAATGCTCGCGAGTGTGTCCAGCCCAGACAGGCCACCTTGGCCCAGCACAGCGCACGGCACAGCAGCACGCGTGTGCCACTGTGGGGGGGTTTTGGGTGGAGCACTCTAGAAAGATAGGAAGTTTCTAGAGAGATACCAGAAGGAGGGAGAGAGGTTGGATGAGGAGGGAGAAAGAAGGAAAGTTGTCTGGCTGGTGGTCAGATGAACGGGGAGAAAATTAACTCTTGAAAAATGAAATTTCTGCAGCATTTCCGTGGAAACAGGATTGTAACTGAAACCGGATAATAACGTGTGGCTGCCTGGGGAACAGGGGGTCTAAGGGGTGGCCGCCTCGTGCCCCCAGACCCCAGGAGGCTGTGAACAAAGGCTCAGCCACGACTGGGTGGGAGCAAGCTGCAGTGGACAACAGCCACTCTCCCTTCCCACCTCCCAGACGCCGTCGGGCCAAATAACAACACAAACAATGCAAATAAATAAGACGCGTGCTCTTGGTTCTGACAAAGGTAACATCTCCCACAAGTGTTCTGTGCCTGCCTGCAGCGGTGCCCTGTCCCTGGGGCCGGGCTGTCAGCACCGTCACCAGGCGGGACCCTCACGCCTCCAGCTGACCTCTGGAACTCGCGTTGCCGTCCTTCCCGCAGTCCTTCCTATGCAAGTTTGTTAGTAAACTGGTAGCAGCATTTCACAAAAGAAGGAGAGTTGGGGGACAGTGCGCCAGGGCGCCGCCCACCCCAGGTGCCTTCCCCAGGTGTCCACACCCACCCTCCGCCCACCCGGCAGTCAGTCCAAGCAGACATAAGGCAGAATGTTCAGACGCCCGTCGTCACCATGTGGGTCGAGGGCTATGCACTGCGTCCAATCATACCAGGTACCCTGTGTGTCAAAACACCCGTTCACGCCCGGCCACTGGTGGGCCTGGATGCGCTCCAGGTCGGCCGGCGTGACCTCCCGCGTGCACCCCGGCAGGTCCGCGGGTGGGCTGTGTGGTGCCAGCACATGCGTGTCTCGGGTGACGTGTCGCTTGGCGCTCTCCTCCTGCCGCAGATACTCGGCCATGAAGTGGTGTGCACCCGGCGTCTGGGCACCCAAGGACGACAGCAGGCTGTTCTGTTGGTTCAGGTAGTTCTGGATCATCTGATTGTGGGACAGCTCCTGCCAGTTCGTCTGCTCAAAGGGGCTCTGAAGGCCGCCTTTGGGCTCCTGTGTGTCCGGCTCAGTCCGGGGGGGATCAGGGCGCGTAGGGCTCTCGGCTTGCACAGGCTCCTTCTGGGTCAGGGGTTTGATCTGTCTCGTCATGGGGTCAAAGGTGAGCTTGCGCTCTTTTAACCTCACAGGCTTAACGCCTGCCTCAGGCCCCTGCCCATCCAAGTTCACTGTGTAGTCTCGTGGCCTGTACCGCTTTTTCTTTCTGCTCTCCGAGCCCCCCGAGGAGGCGGCATCACTGTCCGCCCTAGAGGAGTCCGGGGACAGGCCCGCTCGGAGGAGCAGTGGTGGCTCAGCTGGTGGCAGCCCCGTCTTGCAGCCCGGCCCTGCCAGCCTCTGGTGGCCCTCTGACTGGTCAGGCCAGCGTCCTGGGCTTTCTGCATTGGACAGTAGCTCCAGCCGCCGGACGGGGGGCGTGAGAGGCTGTGCCAGTGGGAGCGGCGTGGGCGCCTGCGAGGCCTCCAGTGACAGAAGCCGTGGTGAGGAGCTGGGCGCAGAACCCTTGGGCACATGCAGGCTCCGCTGCCGGACCAAGGGGCCCTCTTGCCGTGAGTTCCGAGGGCTGAAGGAACAGCGGGAGGGTGCTCGGGGGTGGGGCAGCCCTGGGGTCTCGTCCACCCTGTCCAGTGGCTGCAGCGCAGTGGCCTTGGCCCCCAGGCCCGGGCCTGGAGAGCTGGTGTTCGGCCTCACAGGGTGGACGGGGATCCAGTTGCTGTGCTTGTCATTCTCACCAGGATCCAGGTGGCCGCCCTCAGGGCCCGTGTGCCCACTGCCGTCGAGTGGACCAGTGAAGCTCTCTGGGCTCCCGCTGATTCCATTGGTGGGCAGGGGGGACGAGTTGGAGGCCAGGGGCTCATGACTGGCCTTGGCAGCCTTAGGGGGTGGCCCAGGGTGGCCCAGGTCTCGCTGGTCCCCGCGACGCTTGCGGCTGCCTGGCCTGTTCAGCCGCTGTCCAGGCAGCCTCTGGATGTCATTGCGGCTCTTCAGGTCATGGATGCTCCGGGGCCCCGCGGCCGCCCCCACCTCAGGTCGACAGTTGTGCGCGCCCCCGTTGGCAGACCCTGGGCCACCAGGCAGCCCCCGCAGAGCCGCCTCGCCCTGGTGCACGGGCTCGATGAGTTTCTGCCAGCTCCGCAGCAGCTTCTTGGCCCGCTTGGCCAGCTCTTCATTCTTGGTCTTCTTTCGGACGTCGTTGATGAGCTTCCCCAGCCGCGTCTCCTGCAACAGAGTGGGTGGTGAGCACCTGGCCCGCCCAGGAGAGGCTACCCGAGCCAGAGGGCCCGTCCCAGCTCCACCCCCAGGCTCCCAATCAGAGGGCCAACCCTTGGGGTGCACAGCCCCCCACAGTCCCTGCAGGGTTTTGAGAGGCGGGTCTGTCTGAGAGCTGTCATGCGGGCACCTCCAAGAGACAGCACCTCGCTCAGTCCTCAGAGGAACCATGAAAGACACACTCTCATTCACAGGGACAGGCTTGGGGATGCTGGGGACTCGGCACGCACGCACCTCCAGCGCCTCTTTGGTGATGGGGTATTTCTCCAGACTGGAGATGACTTCCAGCACCGCCACCATGTTCCGGATCTGCAAGACAAGAGTTGCCATTAGCACGGCTCTGCTCCCACGGCACCCAAGGCCAGCACAGCCCCCAATGACCACCCCCCCCATCCCTCCCACCTTCCAAACGGGCCCCCTCTGAGCAGTAAACCAAGGGCAGATGCATAATGAAACCCCAGAACTGGGGAGAGAGCAGGGCGGATGCGCTGAGCCCAAGTCGGCAGATATCGTGACGGCCCAGATGTAGACATGGAATGGGAACAGCATTTCTCTCTAGGCTGACAATGTTTAATGCGCCCCACAGGACTGTGGGTGGACTCAAGCCCACTAATGGGTGCTCTGAGATGGCTAAAATGGTCACAATAGGTAGGGCAATGGTTTTCACACTAACACATGCTGTATTTTTGCTGAGAACATAGCAAAACACCCCCAAGCCCCGCAGTTCCAGACATCATGATCGGGGACGTTAGACACATTGCTTCACAAGGTGTCAACAGTTGCCTTATTCCTGTTCTAGTTGTTTCACGCTCATTAACTTGTCCCCAAACAGTTTTTAGAAAAGATCAAAACATTTCAACACCAACAGATGGAGGTTCAGTCTCTTTAATAATGAGAAAAGTGCCAGTGAAGGCCAGGCCCCAAACGGGACCCGGCAGAAGTGCTTTCTGGGAAACCTGGTGGTGAGGGTGCAGCCAGCCTCAGGATCTAGTGTGACTGGCCCTGCCCCAAGCCATGGGCAGGCCGGACTCCAAGCAAGCACTTGATCCCCACGAGCTCCTTCACACATTACAACCGCTCCTGGGTGCGGACAGAACACCCACTGTGTAGATGGGTCCTAAAAAGGTCTCCCCGGAGCCCCTGTTCAAGCCCAGCACCTTGCCCAGGGGCACAGCTGCTCTGCAGAGCAGACTGGGAGATGCGAATGAGACACACAGCAGAGCAGCCGCAGGGGTCACCAGGAGTCAGAAGACTCAACAGAGATAGGTTCCTGAGGAACCCGCTCAGTGGTGGGGAACCACAGGGCGAATTCCTACCCCAGAGAGAAAAGTCCAACCCCAGTGAGATCCAATAGTAAATGCTAACTAGACACAAAGATGGAAACGGAAACATTGAAACGCTGAAGCCTTGTGCAAGCAGCACAGGCCGTCCTTGTAGCCTTGGGACCCACACAGGTGTCTCTGGGGCCCCAAAGCGCTAAGCGGAGGAAAAAGTGCCAACAAACTGGACTTCCTCAAAATCAGGAAGCTCTGCTGGGTGAAGTGAGCAGACAAGTCACAGCTGGGGGGTAAACAAGGACCCAAGAACGTACCCAGACCAAACGAGTATCCATGGAAGATGTGGAGGCACAAATAGAAAGACCTCTCCCCCAGGCTCAGCAATAACCGCTCACAGCTACGGCCTTCCAAGGGCTCTGAGAGGCCATGAGAGTAGGTTTGGGGAGGGGGCAGAGGAGACCCACCAAACAGAAGGTTGTGATGTGCCCTATGATGGGCAGTGTGCACAATCTACACTGCAAATGAGGGGGAGCCCGGCAAGAGGCAAGGCCCTGAGAAGCCTGGTGGCACCGTGGGCTCTGAGTCAGTAGTTCCAAAGCCTATACGAGGCTCTGCAGGGGGCACGGCGGAGACTGAGAGCCTCGGAAATGCACAGGGACAGGTCTGCCCTGGCCTCTAGGCTGGCTCGGTCAGAAGCTGACTCGATGGAAAAGCCAGATGCAGCCCAGAGGGCACCCAGCCTCAGCACCACCTCTGCTGGCTTCTAGAACATCTCTTGCATACATACAGGTAGACGCTCTTGTCCCGGGGACACCTGGGTGCGCGTCCCAGTCATTCCCAAGAGGGTACAACTGAGGGCCCTGGGACCTGCATGGGGCTGACTGAGCACAGCAGAGAAATGCGTGCCTGCCTGCAGCCCACTGCCCGACCACCTCCTCGCGGGACCAAGGAGGGGACTTTCCCGTCACTCTCAGAAGAAGCCGTCACACATAAGCAGCTCCAACAACGTGCCTGCATTCTCTGTTTTTGTCGTGAGGGGCCGTGGAGTCGTTTCCAACTCACGGCAACCTACGCACAACGGGGAGGGAAATCCCCTTACCCTGGGCCACCTTCACAATTGTTCCTGCGCCTGAGTCCACTGTGCCCACCACCGTGCCCAGCCATCTCATCTGTCTCCTTGAGGGCCTTCCCCTCTCTCACTTCCCTAAGCACGGAGTGCTTCTCCACCAGGGACTGAGCTCGCCTCACATGTGTCCACAGTCTGTAAAATGCAGTCTGGCCTCCCACGCCTGCCTGTCCTGTGAGCAGTCCACGATACTTTCAGCACCCTTCTCCAGCACCACCCTTCAGATGCACCACGTCTTTTTTGGTCGTCCTGATTCAACGTCTAGCTTTCACATGCACATCAGGCAACAGAAAAGACCATGGCTGTCCTGCCCTGCTCCTGGGACCTCCCCCAAGATCCACACACATGGGCGCCCTTTTCCATGTGGTTGTTTGGACCCTGTTGTGAAGCCCTTTGAGACCGTCAAACCTGAAACTTGTGCTGTCCTTCAAAAAAAACCCACTTAAATTACAAAATGGGCTTCGGCATGAATTCTCTCATCGTGTGACACCAAGTACCAAGGTATTACGCACTCAAGAAATCTCACATTGTGGGACTCGGATACACCTTAAGGAAAACCCAGATTGGGATATTTCCCTGGAGCGGGCCCTGCCTCACTGGGGTGCTTCTGGACTTCCACCTCACCACCCTTGAGAGACTGGTCACACTTTCTAAGTGTTGGCGTGCAGTCTGGAAAAGACGCTGGCCTCTGTGGGAGGGGAGATGGGACCTTTCGCTCCCAGACATGGGAGCTGCCATCCGACCCCGGGTCCGTGCCCTTTGGGGCCACATGAGAGCTAGTTTGCCCTGGGACCATGTGTAACATGGGCGATGAAGGATCTGTGCCCATTGTATCCTGTCTGGCATGGCAGGTCCTGGTTACTAGTCATTGCTAACCGACACCCATCAACTGCCGCCTGGGTTTCCAAGACCCCTGAACAAGGCACCAGGTGCCATCACCCGCGTCACTGGGCAAGGGGCTGCCTTAACCAGAGTAGGCTGCCATGGCAAACAAATGGCCATTGGGCAGTGCTGTCCTATAGGAGCTACCCAGGAGGGGAGCTACTCCCAAGCAAGTGCGCAGCTGCTCACCGAGAAGGGAAACGGCCAGGCCCGGCCAGGCCGGCAGCAGCAGATGGCTGTTATTGTTCTGGAGCCTGGGTTCCAGGGCAAAGTGCTTGGATCCACCATTCCCATCTCAACCACACCCCTCAGAGGTGGAGCGAACAGACCAGCTCTCCTGTGACCGTCAGGTGGACCCCGACACAGAGGTGAAGAGAACACAAATGGTTTTCCTTCAGCAGGTGTGTCCTGGGAAGGAAGGAACAACTGACACCTTGGCGTGGGGGATGGGAAGACAATCCAGAGACTTCTTTCCCGTCGCAGACATTATCAGAAACATCAAAAAGACTTTGCAGATTCCTGGGAATAGCAGTTGTTGCCTTTCTGAGACATCTAACAATTTCTACATGGCTGCGGGTACAGCATCAATGGATGCTGAAATGTGACTGGAACATTAGAATTTTGTGTACCTATAGAAGGATCTGGCATACAGAAAGCAGACATGTCATACCCACGGTCCTTTTGAATTTAAAACATAAAAAGGGATTATGGAAAACTGAGGACCTGGAAGGGAGTGTATACGGCCTAATGTCTACGTCACAACCATAGGACTAGAAAGACTGGCCCTGGTGTTAGAAAAAGATCCCCACGGTTCTGAGATAGACAGTGTCAAGTACACATTCTCCAGAGGGAAAGATGTCCCCACAGTAGTCCTTGAGAAAAAGTTACTACAAAGATGTCTCCTACAAGCACATGGCAGCTCACTAAGAGGCTGAAGAGCACCTATCTCTCAAAAGCAGCTTCTTCGGTCCTCCCGGCTCCAGGAGCTCGACCTTCCCATGCAAGGAGCAGCCCACTCTTTTTGACAGCTTTTGATACTTATCATAGGGTGGCACCCTGGAGAGCTGGGGGCACCCAAGGTTAAGACACTGCCTCGGCTACTGTGGATGTGCCCGCTGCAGGCTTGCCTGACTTGCTACTAGGAAGATTTGCAGTTAAATAAAATTTCTTTTGTTCTGAAAAAGAAAAAAAGAGGAAAAAATATATATGTACCGCGGCTTGGATCAGGCGCACTTTAGTCCTCCAAGTTATGTTCCTGCTTTCCAACACTCTAAAGATGTTTACTGAAGCAGAGTTTCCCACACAACATGTCTTTTATCTCTTGACTGCTGCTTCCATGAGCTCTGATCGTGAATGCAAGCAAGACCACCCGTGGCGTTAACCTTCTCTCCGAAGATCATGAGGTGACTTAGCGGCTCAGTTTTGGGACTGTGGGTTTTCTGCACATAGGGTTGTAATCTGTTCTGAAGGCTGCAGAGCTCTCACTCAAGCAGCTAGGAAGTAGATGACAGACTAGGGTCATAGGGGGAGGGTCTCTACTCAAATTTCGTAGCTGTAGCTATGGGGGTCCCCATTTTCTGGAGGTCCCTGGTTCCTTTGGTCTAGCCTTGGAGGCAAGTCCTGGCTATCCTTCTGACCCACTGCCTTTCCTCATAGCCTCCTGCCATGGAAGCGATCGGACTGAGATGTCCTCTCTAGCATAAAGGTGACCAGTTATGACGACAATTGAGAGGTCACCAACACACAGCTGCCCCTCCACCCATGGCCCAGGTGCTTTCTGAGTGTCTGCTGGCACGTCTAAGGGACTCTAGTTGGGTGGGGGTCTGGAGCGGAGTGCCTTGATAGGCAGGGAGCTAGGCGGGTCCTGAGCAACAAAGCTAGCCCACTTTCTGGCCGGTGCTGACACCGGCAGGCGAGGCACAGCTAGCACAGAGTGTCCTTGTCTTGGGCAGACGTCCTCCCGCTGCTAGATAGCCGAAGAAGCAGGACACCTGGAGCTGTGGAGGTGAAAGGTCAGGTGACCAGCGCTGCCGGACTGTTGGCCCAGGAGCTGGATGGTCTGCCCTCTGCCTACATGACACACTCAGTCCCACCAAGTGCAGTCGACCCCCCAGGGCAGATGTAGAGATCTTGGGTACAATCCTCAATGAACAGTGTCACAGAGCAGGGTATGCTGGGATGGAGGTCCGGCACCTGTGGTTGAGGGGCGCATGATGGGAAAGGCCTCACGCAGACCTTGGGTCAGAGCAACTGTGTAGTGAGGCCAGAACAGGAAGCAGGATAGGAAGTTTCAGTGAGCGCAGGGTCTGTGTCCAAGTGACCCTCCAAATGAGGAAGTGGACAAGACTGGGGAAGGGGATAAGGCCGGCACCTGGCTTGCCCTGACCCTGTAAGACCAGTGTCTCAGCCCACTCTTCCCCTCCTATGAGAACATGGCCCTTGGCAAGGACAGGGCACCCTCCTCAGAACCCCCCCCCCCCCCCCCCCGCTAGAAATGACCTGCATAACGCGTTCCCCACTGAGCAGCAGGCCCTGAGGACAGTCAGGCAGTGAAGGTTTTAACCACAGAGAATAGCGCTGCCCACTCCAACCTTGACTTCCTCAGGTGACCTGCCCACAACACTAGGAGGTCAGATCCAGGTCTCAGGGATGGGGCAGCAGCTGCTCCTGCCCTGCCTACCCCCAAGCAGGCCCCAGTGGCCTCTGCTAAGCTCAGGATCTGCCTCCTCCTTGCCAGCAGCTCCCCAGAGGGCTGCCTGTACCCAGAAACCCTGACCACGATAAGACAGATGATCACTGAAAGCCAGCCCCGCTGAGGGGACCCATAGCCCCAGCAGCCCTCTGCTGTCCATGTAGACGTGCACTTATTGCCCCTCTACATCCAGAGGGGCCCCCCAGAAACCTCCACCTCCAGGAACAGCAGGTGTGCGATCCTCAAAAAGGGAGGACTCCGGTCCCAGCATTGACTACAGCCAATAGGAGAGCTGGGGTACAGAGATTCAACAGCCATCCTTGCGGGGACCCACCCTTCATCACCTTCACACTCACTTTACAGACACAGACATAACCTGTCTTGCTGAAGGTGGAAGGTGGACCTGTACCGACCCCCACAACACCCTCTCGACAGGACTCGCAGCTTCCCTGAGGCTCGAAGCTTAAACAAGGGGTGGAGCAGCACCCTGGGCCCATTTCTGCCCAGCCCACTTCCACTGTGGAACCCCATACCTAGTGTTCACTCCACCGTGTGCCCCAGTGTCCCTACCCCAGCTGGTGTCCTCCAGCCCTGTTGTCCCACCCCCACTGACCTCAGCCACAGCAGGAGGCAGTTTACTTTAAAACAATTTCATGCTTCATACAGCAAGGTCTGTCATGGACTCGATGGCGACCACTCAATTCGGAAGGTCCCCAGCCAGCAAACTATCCAGGCAACTCAGACCCATCACCCACACAGGGTCCTCAGAGACCTTACTCCTGACCGACCCCACCAGTAGTCCCCGGGGGAATTCAGGTCCCTCCCTCCTCAGCCTCCACGGCTGTCTGTGAGTGGCCCTTCCTCCAGCCCCATCCCCACCCCCACCCAGGTGCCTTCCTCCCCAGGGGCCTGAGAGAGCCTCTCAGGTCTTCAGTCCAAAGGCTGCAAGAGGAAGGAGGCAGGCCGGTGCTCACCACTTGCGAGGCGCTTCCTCTCTGTGGGCCATCCCCAACCCTCGCCCCACCTTACCCTGGCCCCGAGGCTCTCTGCTGGGTGCTCCAATAAAGTGGTTCTTAAACAGTGTGGGAGGCAGAGCACAGAGGTAACTAGGCCCTGGGGAAGCAAGGCGGGGGTCCTCAAGCACACGCACTTCCTGTTCCTCACAGAGGAGCGCTGGAAGCACGGAAGTCGGCAGTGGTCTGCTGGGCTGTGACAGAAAATGTCCAGCCCCAGGGTTTCACTGTGAAACAGACGTTCTACTTTCCCATCATCCCCTTCACGTCCAGTTCCCACCCAGTGCTGCTTGCCCCATTCCCAGGGAGTCCTGCGGTCTGGCCATGCAGGCACCCATGTCTGCAGTCGCTGAAATGGCCTACTGGGCCACTACTGTTACCAGCCAGGGGCCCTCTGAGCAGCACTGGCCGCAGAGGCAGATGCAGGCAGTGGCGGGACCTCTGACAAGGCCCAGCCCAGCCTGAGCAAGAGCCCCCTGCTGCCTTGGCAGCCCAGGGCCAGAGGGTTGTATGGTAACTGGTACCGCACAGCTGTCTTTCCAGCTCAAGGCCACTAGGCTGTGGGCCCCAAAGAAGGGAGCTGGCTCCCGGCCAGCAGAAGCCTGCCTGGGGCCCCTGCCCCACGAAGACTGTCATCTGATCCCCATCCCCTAACCGCTAGCTCTGCGCTCAGAATCTGAACGTGCCCAGAATCTGAACATGGGTAGGGAGAAGCGACCTGGTCAGCCGGGGAGCCCGCCCATCCCATTAGCCCAGCCCCAGGCACAGAAGACTGGCTGTCGCCAGGACAAGGTGACAGGCTCACTGTCACTCTACTTTTGAAGGCCCAAGAATCCCTGTAGAGACACCAGTGAACATCCTGGGTCCCAGGGCAAGCTCCGAGTGGGAAGGGACAGCAGGAGACCCAGCCCTCCCACAGTGTCTCTTGTCCCCGACAAAAGAGGCACTGAGAAGCAGGACCTGAGGGAGGTCCTTTCAGACTCCCCCCGGAGGTCTGGGGCAAAGGGAGGGAGCACCTCAGAGGCACTTTATGTCTTGAGGACAGGGCAAGAGACCCCAGGACTTTGGAGCCTACAAGGGAGGACAGTATGGTGCTGTCTCAGGCGGGTCTGCTCCTGGCCTCCTGCAGAGCCTGCTCACTTCTAAGCACCGCTGGTGACAACCTGGAGCTCAGCTGAGCTGAGAGCAGTCCTCCTCCAAGGCATGCTCTGCCCCATTTCATAGGCCCAACTAGGGGTCAGACCCCAAGTCCCACAGGGCCCGTCTACAGACCTTGTGGAAGCCTGTCGTTTCACCAGCCACGTCCTACCGCCCCTTCTCCATCACACAGCGTGGAGAACAGAAACCGAACTGCAGACAGTTCACTGAGACCTGAGGAGGGTCTCGAATGGACAGCAACAATGATGCAGAAAAAGGAATACTCACAAGGAAGGTTCCAGGTTCTCCAGCCCAGGCTATCATGGGCCCCTGGTTCCCGATCCTGCGAGCTCCACCAGCACTTCCCTGAACTTCCAGCGCAATTGCCCCAAGGGGACCAAGCAGCCCACTTCTCAACCTGAGCCCTCCTTAACTAGTGATCCCTTCAGGTGTGACATGCCCATTTGCAAACCCTGTTCTCTCCCACAACCCCAACACACACACACACACACCCCACAAACAACAAACTGGCAGCACTGACAGCCTCTGAGCAACTCACAGCCCCTGCGTGGCTGGCAGTAGAGGGTCTGCACCCCTCAACTCCAATCTCTGTTCCATCCAAACCAACTCAGTTGAGCTGGCTGTCGTTTTCTCGTAGCCATTACAGGGAGGAAAGGCTGCTGAAACAGTGACAACAGGACACAAGGACAGCTGACAGACACCCAGGTGGTTTCCTGGCAGATTGCAGGAACATCCAGGACTGCCTCTAGCAGGTCCCCAGCCTCCCCGAGAGCCAGGTGTGAAAAAATGCAAGTCCCAGCACCTGCAGAGAGAGGTTGAGTAGCAGGGCCATGAGCGAGAATGTCCACTGGGCAGGCCCTGCACAGCAGCCATGGGAGGAGTCAGCCGGAAAGGTTGGTCAGGACCCTCCATGATACCCCTAGACCTCAAGAGGAGCAAGCTGGGCACCCTTGGGGTTCAGGCAGCCCCCCCCTGCAGCCCTACTACTCCCAGGCTCTCCACTCAAACGTTGGGGTTCAGAGACAGCAGCTTCTTGGGGAACCTGGGAGCTAATTTGTAGCTCTGAGGACTGAAGACAGTGGGTGCAGTGCAGTGGGGAGGACGAGTGGCAATCTGTGAGGCTGTGGGGCACCTCTCCCAGAGTGATACACAAGGCAAGTGTGTGTGTGTGGGGGGGCGGGGGGAGGTCCCAGAAAGAGTTCTGGACCAGGAAACACAACACTGGTGCCCTCTCAACGTCCTGTGGCATGACAGCGACACCCCTGGCACAAGGCTGGGGTTCTAGTGCCCTATAGGCACTCTCACCCCACCTCATCTGCCGTGGAGCCCGCCCCACCCTGCATTCAGGTATCTCCCCCTGCCCCTCCCCCAGAACACTTACCACTATCCTTGTACACACCACCGCCGCTGAAGGGGCCTGTAAAGAAGCTGGCACTGGGGCCCCAACACTGGTGGACTAGGCCAAGTGCCTTTAAGACTGAGCACCCAGTTCATGAGGCTGCCTGTGAGCTGGCGCCTTCTGTCGGCTGCAGGGGGCTGTCTCCAGTGGTTCCTGGGTGCTCAAGTCCCTTTTCACGTGGGGATGCAGGCACGTGCTCAGAGGTCATCAAAAGAGACAAACAAAAAACAAAACAAAAAAACCCAAGCTCAAAACTTACAAGTCAATGCTGACTCAGACAAAGCCTACAGGGCATGGTAGAACTGGCCCTTGTGATTTTCTAAGAAGGTAACTCTTTTTTTTTGTTTTTTGTGGGCATCACTGCCTCTGGTGGTCGTGAGCACTACCCAGCCGCCACGGGATTTGAACCGCCAAGCCCGCGGGCTGCAGTTCCGCACTCAACCACTTATGCCACCGGGGCTCAGCCCGAAGGTAACTCTTTACAAGAATAGAAAGCCCCATATTTCTCCCATGGAATAGCTAGTGTTTTCGAACAGTTGATCTTAGGGTTTCAAACCAACATGCAACCAACCACAAGGCCTCCTGGGCTCCTCAGGAGACTCTTTCTTCACTGGAAAAGGCCTTCAGGCTGGAGAAGCTGTGGCTAACGGAGAGGCAGCTGGCTTCCCAGAGCTGGTGATGGGTGCAGCCAGGCACTGCAGCATCCTGCTGGGCGAACCCAGAGGCACACAAGATGTTATGACCTGAACTAAGGGCTCCAAGGAAGATGAGCAGTGGGATGGGTTGAAGCAAGATTTCCCTCTCACTGGTGGCCCGAACAGTGGTTAGCATGGCTCCGTAAGGTAGCTGGTTTATCATGGGCCAAGAACAAGGTCCATGAGACACCTAGCCACTGAGAAAGAGAGTCTTCCAAAACAGCGGCACAAGAGGGCCACTGGCACCACCTTACAGGAGCCTCTGGTGCTGCTGGGCACCCTGGGCCCATGCCACCACCTACGCACCTCAATGCCCATCTCTTCAGCAGCATCCGAACCGACAGGCATGATGTCTCTCCCAGGGGTGTCGGACTCAACTCCCACCAGGAATATGGAAAGCCAGTCATGACAAGGACACATTACAAGAATACACTCTCAAAATAGAGGTAAGGAGATGTTCTAATTGCTCCACCCAGGCTCCGCGTAGTAGAAATGAAACGGGGGTGCTGATGAGGGTCTCTTGCCAACCCCTCCTTCAGTGGCATCATCTTAGCAGCTGGCCATCAGACCCGGTGGAAGCATGTACACTCCGGCCCCGGCCATACATGATCAACTGGTCAATCGGGCCTAACTATAGTGTTCTGTTGATAGACTAGAAGTCTGCAAACCCCTTGCCAAATCCTGCCTGTTGCTGGTTTCTGTCAAAGTTTTGTTGGCATGTGGTAACACTTATTCATTCAAATGTTGTCTATGGCTGCTCTGTGCTACATAGCCAGCCAGGTTGCCACAGAGACTGTCGGAGCTACAAAGCCAAAAATACTTACCATCTGGCCCTTCAGAGAAGTTTGCCAGGACTTAGCATTAAGAAAGTAATGGGGCAACAGAGTACTACTCAGGCATAAAGAGAAACAAAGTCTGGACATATGCCACAACCTAGATGAACTTTGACAACAGCCCACTGCCATGGAGTCGATTCTCATAGCAAGCGCCCCTTATGCAGAGTCTCTGAGACGTGGAATCTTTACAAGAGCAGACACCCCGTTCTCTCTGCCCCAGAGCGGCTGGAGGGTTTGAACCACCCAGCTGTGGTTAGCAGGCTAACACTACCCAAGAGCACAAGAGGAACGGAGTAAGCCAGCTGCACAATGAGAAACCCATTGGCTCTTGTTTATGTGCAACAAGTAACAACAACAAGCACTGCCTTTGAGGCGGTCCCAACCCATCGTGACCCTACAGGACAGGGGAGAACTGCCCTTGTGGGTTTCCAAGACTGTAACTCTTTATGGGACTAGAAAGTCTCACCTTCCTAAATATACAAGAGAAATTCTTATTAGCAGATGGTTTCCACGTGGGGGAAAGGAGACCGCACCCAAATGGTGGTGTCTGACTTTGAGGTGCAGAGAATCATCATCTGTGATCCTAAGAGGCACAGGTCAGGCACAACTTCTCCAACAATCCAGCTATCGGCCGGCCAGCCATGGAGACGTGTGATCACTTCTCTGCTGGTCTGGATAATTCACTGCAGGGACCACACAGAACTCAAAGTGCCTACTGGGGAAGTTCCAGGTTTTGATTTCCAATACAGTTCATTGATCACGGCAGGTCTCTCTCCAGCTCTTCACCCTACCCGGGCACATGCTACAAAGCTAGGGGGACTCCAATCCATCAGCAAGTGTGCCCATCTCTCTCTCTTTCTTAATGGCAGCGAAGTTCCTCACCTCGGTTCCTGCCTCTGAGATGGCTCATTTTAAACTTGGCAGGATGGCAAAAGCGACCAATCTCTTGTGAAGGTTCCATACACTTAATTTGCATGATCCCACCCCCATCAGGGCACCACACATCTTATTTGTGTTAACAAACTGTCCATTTCCCCTGGTGGGCCACAAGCCCCACTTCTCTCAGAGTTCCATCTAATCTTTGAGTAGGAGCTACGGGACCATAGCTGGAAGCCACAGCACATGAATCCATCAGGCCACAGGAGGTGCTTCTGGTCTGCTGGTCAAAGGACTTGGTGAAGGACAGCAAGAATGATTAAGTCATTTTGAGTGTTATCAATTGTTGAGATGGTGTATATTTTATTGTCCCTAGTGTCACAATTTTTAAAAAGTGGAGAAAATGTAGACAGACAATGTAGATAACCTTACAAATGTGCCATGCCTATTGCCTATGAATACCAACTTTGGGAAAACTGTTTTCAGTAATTGAAAACTATTATCTGGCTCAGCAAAGGCTCATTAACATAAACAAAAACAACAACCCATGCTCAGCTCATGTCAGAACACTCATTCTTCAACGGTAATCGTATGTTGTCTATAGACACAGAAGTTGGGTAACAATCAATACGCGCAGGCCAGAAGCCATTGGCTATGTGGAATCCACAGTAAAGAGCTTTGGGTATGGTACCTGTGCTGCCCACTCCCCAGCTGACAAAGATTCGCACAGCTTAAGTATCCAAGTAAATCCCCTAGGAGCTGCACGTGGATGGCATTCCATGACTAACCTAAAAGTTGGCAGTTGGGATCTACCTAGCAGTCCAAGAATAAAGGCCTGGCGATCCGCTTCCCTGACTGTTGTGATTAGTTGCCCTGGAGCTGATGTTGACTCCAGTTCATGGGACCATGCAGGCCCCTCACCTCCTAAGGGTTGCTGGGCTCCCATCTTCATAGGTGCAAATCACCAGGCCTTTATTCTACAGACAGAGCACACCGGGGAATTTGATCTGCCAGACTGATGGCTGTCAGCCAAGAGCGTGGCCATTGGGCCACCCGGATTCCTTCTGTCAAGATGACAAGTGAGAAAGCCCTTTCTGCAGCTCTGCTGTTTGGTCCCATTCAGGGGTCTCCTGCTGGGAAAGGCTCCCAGCAGCAGGCCTGGGTGGTTTGGTATGGAGGTAATGCACGGCCCCGGAGAGACAGCCAGTTGGCAAACGTTTAGCTCCAACACACCACTGTCTCTTCCTATACACACACACAAGTAACTTGGAGCTTCTTCATTAAGCTGAAGTACTTGGAAAAGGTCTGTTTGCGTTACCGTATTTCAACATAATATGCAAACAAAGATGGAAGAACCTAGCTATCTTAGATATGCCAACACTCGCAAAGTTCTGAATGTTTAATCAGAAGTCTTTTAAGATTTGCACTACCTCCTCACACAAAACAAAATTCAGTGTCAAGTAAAAATACAGAATAGAAGTTACACTCATGAACTCTCCTGGTTGGGGAAATTAACAGCGCTGTTTGGAAATTCAATCATGGCTACTGTATGAATGTTCATTCCCCATTCCTCTGCATCTCACTGAAGCCTGGGCATATGCATGGCCCCACCGCATCCCACTTCCAGCCACCTCAGCATGGTGCAGAGGCAGCAGGGCAACGGGAAGGGGCCGGGAGGATCATCCCCAGTCAGGGCGAGGGCCTGGAGCAGGCAGAGAAGCCAGAAAGGAGAGTGACCACAAAGTCAGGGCATGGGATGAGGAGAAGGGTCCAAGCTTCTGCCAGCAGTTGAGGGAGGAAGCAGCTCACTGGCCAGAGAAAGTGGCCGGTCTGTTCGGCATTCGGAAGGGGTAGAGGAAGTTTACCTGAGAAGACTGGGCTTAGACTTGTGACAAAGGAAACCAACATCGGGTCAGTTACAGCTCATGTGCAGAGCACAACTTCTCCATGAGGTTTCCTTGGCCATAATCCTCTCGGAAGCAGAATGCCAGGCACACACTCCTGGGTGTCAGAACTACCACTCTTTAAGTCTCTGGTACCGCACAAAATGTGCATACAAGGAGGAAGAATTGAGGAGGGGGTAAAAACCGGGATCTCAAGAGGTGGACGGAAACTACTAAAGTGGGAAGAAGAGCCCCAGAGCCCTAGGTACTTGACGGCACCACAGGAAACATGCCGGGGCAAGTGCCACTGATGGAGCCAGACCCGGCAAGGCCGCCTGTGCACCCTCTGTTGTGGGAAGGTGGACCCCAGATCTCTCAGAAACCAGCTGGTAAACTCACCGTGTTGCATCCCACTGCGTGAAGCCTTCTGGGAAGGTTCAGAGGGGCCTAATCCTCTCCTCTCACTAGCTGGAGATCTGAGGCCCCTCAACCCACTTCAGTTTGACTGTTCAGCAACTTGTTTCCATGTTTCCACTGATTAACTGAAAAAAAAACAAACAGTGGTGCCCGGGGCAGGGGTGGGATGTGCTCCCAACACCCCAACCGTGGCACAAGGGCATCCCTTTCACACTAAGGTCAGGGCTCTGAACCCGGACTCACTGCCTTCGTCCCCTACTCCCTAAAGGCAGGATGCCCCTCTCTCCAGCCCCTCTCAACCTTTTGCTCTGGGACTTGAAGGTGTGCCTGGGCCCCTGGACCATGTAATTTAATCCTAGCCAAGAATATGATAGTGCTGTGATAGTAAAAAGCATGACAGCCCTCTGAACACATCACTAACAGTAAGGAGGCCAGGTCAGTGTGCGGCCTTGGGGCAAGTTTCCTGCTACATAAATGACCGCCCAGGCAGTAACTATGGCTAGAGGGCCCCTTCCAGCCAGCCCTGCTCCCTGACCACATCATCAAGTAGATCCGAGTTTTGGCTCAGTGACACTGCGAAGCTCTTCAGAGTCCTTCAAGTCCGCTCTCCATCCTGGAGGGAATACACTCTGCTGCTGGGCCCCGCAGAGTCCATTTCCACTCCTAGCAGCCCCCACTCCCATTGGTTTAAGCAAGTTGATCACTAGAACTTTCTCCCACAGAACCCACCAGAAAGGCTAGAACCACTAACCACTAAGCAAGCAGGCAGGTGCTTAACCATTAGTGCTACCAGGACCCTACTTGGGCAGGATTCACTTAAGGTCAATGTCACACAGCCATGGCTTTCTGATGATATCATTTGCAATTGTAGCAGAGATGTGTGAAGAAGACATCTGACTGGGAGCCTCAACTGGAGCACCCTTTCCTCTGGAATCCTGTGCTACACCCCATCAGATCTCCTGTAGGCATGTGTAAGACTGTGCACTGGTGTTGTGGCTACAGCAAGAGGAAAGACTGCCTTTGAGGAAGCACATCTATGAAAACCCAAGGTCACAATCTCCAAACTCACTGAGAGGAGGAGCATTAATATCCCCGCTGCCCAGCTAGACTACCCATCAATATCATTAATGTCACGCGCAAGTAAAATCTTGCTAAAGATCATTCAAAACAGTTACTGCGGTATATCAACAGGGAGCTGCCAAAAATTCCAGTCCTGTTCATCACTGCTGATATCATACGGCTCTTGGTGGGAAACAGAGAGCACTAGAAAGGTGTTTACTTCTGTTCTTGCTGACTACGCAATAGCCATTCAACTGTGTAGATAATAACTATGGAAAATAGGGCTGAGCCCCGTTGGCGTAGTGGTTGTGAGCGGGACTGCGGCCCACTGGGACGGAGGTTCAATTCCAGCAGTGGGGCTGGGCCTCCTACTCCCACCACCGGAGAGCAGTGATGCCCCCCCCGCAAAAATAAATAAATAAAAAATAAATAACTATGGAAAATATAGTGAATAGGAATTCTGGACCATTTCACACGCTCAATGCAGAACCTGCACACAGACCAAAAGGCAGTGTGTTCAACCAGAACACAGAGATACAGAAGGGTTCTGAATCAGGAAAAGCGTCAGGGTCATATCCTTTCACATACTTATTCAATTTGTATGCTGTGCAGGTAATCCAAGAACCAAGACTATATGATGACCAGCATGGCATCAAAATTGGGGGAGGGAACAACAAGAGATCTAAATCAATGGCAAAGAGGGTGTCAAATGCCTGGCGAGGCTTGATCAAGCGCAATGTAGCCAAGAGGAATTAAGGAGAGCTGAATAAAGGTCTAACATGACAGTGGGACAGGAGAAAAGTAAAAGAAAAATAGAGGAAAGAACTACCAGGCAAAAGACGTTTATAGAGGTATAAAGACAAGCAGATATATATATGTAAATAATATATAATGAAAGGGATATAGGGTGATGTACACATTTTTATATATTAACTATCAAGGCAGCAGATGGACATTAGGGCTCTAACTCAAGTCTTTCCTCAATGCAAAAACGCTTTATCTTAATAGCCTGACATTCTGTGATGCTCACCTTCCAGACAAGATTGCTGAAGTCAACATGGGTGTGTAAGCAAATGTGGTAAAGAAAGCTGATGGTGTCCAGCTATTATTACAAGATAGGGGTCTTAAAACCTTGAAGGCAAACAAGTGGCCATCTAGCAGGGAAGCATCAAAGCCCACAAGGAAGAACTACACGAGCCTGTGTGATCACAAGGTGTCAGTGAGCTCGGGTTAACAGGCATCAGAAGGCCCAATCAATCAATCAATCAATCAATCATATCAATGAACGAGGAATGTCAGAGTGGAGACCCAAAGCCCATCTGTAGACAAATGGACATCCCCTCACAGAAGGTTCATAAGGAAGGGGTGAGCCAGGCAGGGTGCAGTATAGCAATGACAAAATACACAGCACTCCTCTAGCTCTTTAATGCTTCCTCACCCCAACACCCCCTCACCGCCCACTATGACCTATGACCTCTGTTCTTCCTTACAAATCCAGCTATACCGGAGCACTGTTCACTGGTAAAGATAAGAGTTCTCGACATGTGGAAACAAGGATAAACCCCACAGGTACAATAATGGAAGTAATGATACCAGGAGGGTAGGGGAAAGATGGGAGAAAGGGGAAACCAATCCCAATGATCAACTTATAACAGCCCCCTTTTGCCCCTCTACCCTGTAGGCAGAGGCGGAGGGGCGGGGAGAGACAGCGAACAACGGTATAAAAAATGTGAATAATATATATTTTATCAAGGTTCTTAAGGGTGGAGGGTGGGGAAAGGAAGGAAAAACGGGGGGAGGATACTAAGAGGTCAAGTTGAAAGAAAATGTTTTGAAAATGACGATGGCCGCACTGCCTTTGAACAAGCTGTGCCAGGAGTTAAGCTGCAGTCCAGAACAAGTGCTCGCGCCTAACTGGGCTGCCAAGTCTCTGCGGGCGGCCCTTTTAACTTCGAGGGACACAGCAGCAGGAAGGAAGGAAGGGAGGAGGAAAGGAAGGAAGGAAGGAAGGAAGGAAGGAAGGAAGGAAGGAGAAAATGATGATGGCAACATATATGCAAATGTGCTTGATACAATTGATGTGTGGATTGCTATAATAGCTGTGAGAGCCCCCAATAAAATGAGTTATTAAAAAAAGGAGGGGGCTGAGCCCCAGTGGCGTAGTGGTTGTGCGTGGGACTGCGGCCCACTGGGACGGAGGTTCAATTCCAGCAGTGGGGCTGGGCCTCCTACTCCCACCGCCGGAGAGCAGTGATGCCCAAAACAAAACAATAAATAAATAAATAAATAAATAAATAAAAAATAAAAAAAGGAGGAAGGCTCACTAATAGCCTTCGATAAGCAGATGACCCAACCTTGTTAGATGAAAATGAGGTAGACCTGAAGTACTTGCTGATGAAGATCAATGACTACAGCCTTCGTTATGAACTACAAGTTAAAAACAAAACCAAAATCCTTACAACTGAACCATTAGATACCATGAAAAATGGGGAAAATATTAAAAGTTGTCAAGGATTTGATTTTACTTGGACCACAATCAATAATCATGGAAGCAGCAGTCAAGAAGTCAAACAACATACTGCCTGGGCAAACCCGCTGCCCACAGCCTCTTTTACGTGTTGAAGAGCAAGGACTAAAGTGCACCTGGCTCATCCCAGGGTATTTTCAATGGCCTCATATGCACGGTCACAGCCAGACAATGAATGATCAAGACCAGAGAAGAACTGATGCACTTGAATCATGGTGTTGGGGAAGGACATTCAAAGTACTGTGAACTGTCGATCTTTCTTGGAAGACAGACAGCCAGAATGTTACTTACCGGTAAACAGCAAGTGTGATGTGGCAGGTCTTGTCTCAAGTGCTCTAGCCAGGCTGGCAGGAGAGACCAGCTGGGTAAAGCAGAGGATTGGTGACAAGGAAGGAGCTCCTCAGTGAGATGGATGGACAGCGGCTGCGACAATGGGCTTAAGCTTAAGACATAAAGATGGTGGCAAGACCAGGCAGTGTTCTGTTAGACACAGAGCCTCCGTGAGCTGGAGCCGACCCCATGGCGCTGAACAATACCACCCTCCACCTCCCTCCGAGGGGGGGGACGCTTGTATTTTTGTGTCTGCCATGTGTCAGTAGTTTCATTCTGGACACCTAATTGAATTAGATAGTGTTGGTGCCAGAAGCACAAGGTCGACTATGCAATGAAATAACCACAAGGGCAGCAGTTTGGGGCCACAAGATGCTCTTCAGGGACAAAGATGAGGCTGTCTACTTTTGCAAAGATATAAAGTCTCAGAAACCCAAAGCAACCGTTCCACCCTGCCCTTCAGGGTCACTATGAGAGTGAAGACCAAGAACAAATAAATCTGTCTTGGGAAAATTCCTCCCCAGAGAGAAAGGTGAGTGAGACTTCACTGAGGGTACTCTGAACGTATTCTCTGGAGAGAGGTATCATGCTTGGTAGAGGGTCGGTGAAATAGAAGCTGACCCTCAAGCAGCTGACTGTACCACTGCTGTGACGATGGGCTCAATTACAACGATGGCGGGGGGGGGGGGGGGGATGAAGCAGGGCCAGGCAGGGTTGGAATGACTACTACTCCAGGGGTGGGCTGTTTGAATTCACTCTGAGGCGCCTCGACCCACAGGCCTGGTGTGTTGCAAACCCCCCTTGAGCAGTTTTACCCTGCACACCTTAAGTGGACAGAAATCAGAACCAAGCATTATCGTTTGGTCGGAGTTCAAGCCCCCTTCCTGAGTGGTGAGCCCACTCTAAGGAGTCTCAAGAGAAAACTCAGGAAATCAGCCTTGGAATAGCTGCTATGTAGTGCCCCACGGAGTGCAGCTCTACTCGGACCCCAGGGGGCCCCTCGAGTCGGGTCACTGAGATGGGTGGGAAAGAGACTGGCCACAGAGACAACAGCCAATGTGCAAACAGCTGATGTCATTTATCCCAGGCCACAGGGCTCAGATATTGGGCTGGGCGCTAAAGCCAGGTCTGGAGTCCAAAGCCTTGCAAATTTAAAAATGCCCTTCTTCTCTTCCTCGTTGTTGTGCTTAAGGAAGGGTTTTCTGATGGGTGAGTCAGAGTAGCCCATGTGCTGGACTACACTTAAGAATGAGACAGAAGACAACACACCCCACCACGTGGCACCCAATGGATTCCGACTCATGGTTAGCCTCTTGTGCAGAGCAGGACTATGCTCCATGGAGGTTCCCTGGTTGACTTCTAGGCCATTGCTCCAGGGCGAGCCTGGGCAGGTTTGAACCACCAACCTATAGTTAGGAGCCTCGTGCTTAACTGTTAGCATGGCTCAGAGTCCACTTCCTCTGGCCTGCTTACTGGCCCTGACAGAAAGAGGCCCTGGCCACACTGAGGGAAGCAGGGCCAGGGGGAGGGGCAGGGCAGGAGCCTGTTCTGGCAGGTACAGCTTTCTCTCTCAACTGCTGAGGACCCAGAGTCCTGGGATTTGTCTGCTCAAGTCACTTGAACAGTAGCGCCATGGGCCATTTCCACTTAGATTCCGTAAAAGGACATTGAACTGGACGCGTCCCTCAGTCATCCTCATCATGTGTTCAGTGTCCATTCCTCCCATGTGGCTGCCACACAGGTCAGTCCAGGGAGAGCATGTCCTCAGCTCAGCGGGACAGCAGTGCCCTAAGGTCAGGAGCAAAGCTGCACACTGGAGAGACGCAGGCACCTCTGGGGCACCTGCTGGCGCCCCCAGCCTCCACATCTTCAGGAAAACGATGTCACAACTTGGACATGAGCAGCCTGGCTGCTGCGGGCCGCAGGTTTCTTTCCTTTGGGGCCCAGAGGAAAGTCCCCATGCAGAGAGAAAGCGAGCACGCCGCAGGAGCTGTAGTGGACAGATGCCTGCTTGCCAGCTGCCAACGGAGCAGGTGTCCACACAGGTGAGGCTGCAGGTAAGGTAGAGGCAGGGGCCTCGGGGCCATGGCAGCACCACAGAAGGGTATGTGCAGCATGACTGGGTACAAAACATGGAGCTCAAACCCGAGCTCTGTGTGCACCTGGGGAAGTCTGTGAGAAGACATGCTGTGTCCTCCCCCCACACACATACCCCCTCCCCTCTGCCCCCCCCCCCCTTGCCCTGCATGGCTGAGTGGGACTGACCCATTCATTCCTCATGGGCTGATTCAAGGGACAACTGCACTAGGACCTGTGGCAGGTCTAGAGGGTGGTGTGGAGGCCAGGAGACTCCTGGGATAACAAACATGAGGCCCTGCAGGGCCAAGGCCACTCTTTCCACAGCGGTGATGCAACTTCCTGCTCCAGTCCTGGATACAGCCTGGCTCCAGTGATGTAGCCTGTCCCTCGCTCCCCACACAGAAGCACTGTCTCAAGGCTGAGGAGCAGCTGCCCCTGTCAGCTAACTGTGTTCAGGCAGGTGGCGCTGCAAGTGAAAACTGCCAAAGAGCCAAACAAAGCTACATCACCAGACCCCACCTGCCTAGCATAGCAGTCTGCGGACACCCACTGCTTCTGGACATGCCATCCCCTGCTTCCTGTGGGCACTGCCATCCATCCACCCTGGCCAGGTCTATTAAAGAATTGACCCAGCAGTACCACGGGAGAAAGACCTGGCGCCGTGCTTCCATTGAATTGCTGCCAAGAAAGCCCTGAGCGACACTTCATCTCTGAAGTCAGAACTAATGCAATGGCACAGCTTATACTGGAATTTCTTCCGTTGGCAAGCAGCGAGGGGGACTCATCACCTGTCCTCTGGCTACCCACCCTACTCACAAGGCCCTGGTGATCCCTGAAGTAGCTCCCTGTGCTGAGGCTGCCTGTCTTGGGAAACAGATATCACTCCAAATGGAAGGCCTTGGAAAAGCATGGGAAATGCTGTGGTAGCTTCTGGCAAAGTCACCTTCACCTTCTCCTTAAGATGTTCTTTGCAGGACCTGGCCCTCCTTCATGTGAGGGCAAAGAGGAGCTGGAAGAAATCCAGCTGTCCCAAGAAACAGCCCACCCCTGCCCCTTAGGCAACCTCCCCTGGGCAAGACTGCACAGAGACCTTGGGAAATAACCAAATAAAGGCGGGGTGGGGTGGGGGGTGGCTGGTGTCTTGTAGTCACATCGCCTGAAGGTGCCTATAAGTGGGGCATTGGACCACCACACACCAACCACACCTGCACCTTGGCATCCTTGGATGACTGCCAGGAATACTCACCATCACCTCAGTGCTCTCTGTCAGCAAGTCAGCATCACCCATCAGCCACCTGGCCATGCAGCAGGGTGGGGATCTAAGAGCAAGAGGGCAGTACGCTACTACCAGAGACCCCATGCCCACTCACTATCAGTCCGTGTGCCTGCGTATGCACACGCGCGCAAGAGAGAGAACCCAGCCAGCTACTAGGACTGAGCAGTGGGGGGGAAGGGGCTAACCATATTCAAACTGGGAGTGCCCACAGGTTGCAGGCGTGCTAGGTGGAAGTGGGGTCCAAACAAGAATGACCTATGGAAGGTACTGGGGCCATGGTCACGCTACTGATGATATGCTCCTGTATAGTACCTGCACTCAGGACCCCAGCGCAGGGCCAAGGGCCACTACTGTGCACACTGACCAACCCCCTATAAAGTCACTGTGTGCACAGTGAGCCGGCCGGAGAGCACACCCACAGCAGACCATAACAGTGAACATCAGTGGCGGGGGTTGGGGGCGGGGAAAGGGGGTCACAGGTCTCTGGGAGACAGGCCATGACCAAAGTGGCACCTGACACGGTCTCTGGGGCCGACTGTCAGGGACCACAAACAGGACCCAAGACTCTGCACTCGGGGCAAGGCCCCGCGGTATCCTGCCACCAGCACAGCTGTCCTCTCGTTTGGGCAAAGAGACGGCTCTCCAGCCAAGCTGGCAGCAGGTAGAGACGGCTGCCGTCCAGAGCCAGGGTCACTTCCAGCCACGTGCCCTCCACATCCCAGTGTCCTCACTTCCACCACTCACATAGAGTACCCAAGCATGGGAAATACGTCTGAGAAACTGCCCCCGCACTTCTTCTTGGCTCAGGGCCCACCTGTGCCCAGGGGAGTGGGAGCCCTCAGAGTGGATAGGAGAGGCATGGTGGTGGCACCCCCCAGAAACATAGTCCCTTGTAGGTGGTCTTGGACTGAACCAGAGGCAGCTCCCAGAAAAGGGAGCACCATGGGGACGGTGGGGCGCCCCAGGGTACACAGTGGGTTTTGAATCCAAGATGGCAAAGGTTAGCTCCAGTAAGTGCTTGCTGACAAATTTTTATGTCATCTAAGAGCATGGCTGCATTAGGAAGAGCTTTTGTACTTGAACTGTCTCAAAGCAATTACTCTAAGTACCTGACGCCATTGTCCAAGTGTCACTAGGTCCTAACAGTGTCTGACACCCACAGGGACCGCCAAGCCAGGCCAGTCTGCATGCAGGTCCACGGGCACCACTCCTTTCACTGTGACACAGGACAAAGGGCTCCCTCTCTCTCCTCATCCTGGAGAAGCAGAGCCCCAACTCACAGGAGGGGTTGGAGACATCCGCAGGGACGCCACGCCTGACCCACAGCACTAGCACAGCCTGTGCTCCTCCCAGCCATCGCATGGGAACAGCACCCATCTAATTCCAGGGATCTTCTGGAAACGCCTCCCAGGGGGTAAACTCAAGTTGTTTCCACCACCCTAGGGACTCTGAAGGCCTAGCAGTCCCTAAGATACAGATCTCAAGGTGGCATCTGGCACAACACCCTCTTTTTAACACATTCCACACACAATACCAAAAATGTGAAGGTCACTTCTCTGAGGCCCCAGGGGTCTGCCTTAGGACAACTCCCACAACAATCAAGAGTCTCCCTCAGGAGTCAGGGCTACCCCTCCAAACCTGACCCAGACTGGATGGCAGCCCCCCACCCCACCTTCCTCCTATCCCATGGACAGGCTCTGCTCCCTCCACGCCCATCCCCTGGCCTACAGGCAACTGTTGAGGGGCCCTCTGGCCATTCCTGCTTTTAAGCTCTCCTCCCCCTCCCCCCACCAGAAGGTCCTGGCTGGTACACACAGTGAACACACTCACCAGTCTACCCAAGGGTTCCTTAGAAGAAAGGCCTGGAGATCCACTTCTGAAGGACCAGTCCTTGTAAAGGCCTGTGGAGCACAGTCCTACTCTGACATGAATGAATCTGAGAGCGATGACTGGGAGCCGACTCACTGCGAACTGGTCCCCTCCCTCATCAGAGTCAAACCAAGATCTGACTTCTTTTTTTTTTTTTTTTTGGGGGGGTGGGCACCACTGCTCTCCGGTGGTGAGAGTAGGAGGCCCAGCCCCACTGCTGGAATTGAACCTCCATCCAAGTAGGCCGCAGTCCCGCGCACAACCACTACGCCACCGGGGCTCAGTGCAAGATCTGACTTCTTGTACCTGCCAACACACGTTTTTATTCTGTACAATCGATACTCTAGACTGTAATTCCCTGTTCCTGAGAATTCTACACCATCTTGAAATAAAACACACGAAGAACTACTGTTTGGATTAAGAGCTGTAGCCCCACTGGGGGGCTGCACCTGAGCCATCTCTGTCCAAGCACTCAGCTCCAGTCCTGGGACTGGCTCCTCCCTGCAGACTCCAGGCCTTTCCAGGCAGTTCCATCTGTCTTCTCCACGCCAGCAGCAAAAGGATTTACTTGCTGGAAGGATTTACCCAACTGCCTCTCCCAGTCCTCTCACCTTCCTCCAAGCACAGGGTGTCAATGCTGAAGGGGATGGAGCTGCACCCAAGAGAAAGTCTGAAGGTAGCAAGCAGCCCCAGGGGTGTGTGTGTGTGTGTGTGTGTGTGTGTGTGTGTGTGTGTCCCCTCCCGCAAAAGACACTCACCACTTCAGAAGGCTGCTCTGGGTGATGTAAAGCCAGGCCAGGTAGAATAAGCACTTCCCACACAGCCAAGGCTGCACCACTATCACCCCAGTGACTTTTGGCATTGAGGTCCCCCGTGGGTACAGGTGCAAGCACTCTGAGATGTGCCGTGGGCACCAGAAGCAGGGCGAGGGTACACAGCCCCTAGACCTGGCCTCAATCTCAGTGTTCTACCTATCACACCTGAACCTCCCACCCAGGGACCCAAGACCACGCATGCCCTTCCCCACCTCTACCAAGAACAAATCTCTCCCAAGGTCAATGGCCAATAGCCCCTGGTGATGCTGCTGGCTGGCCAGAATGACACAATCACCCTAAATGACATCGCAGGGGGCCACTTCAAGCCGTCCACGTGCAGCGCACAATGTCCACCTTCTGTGCAAGAGAGTGAGTCACACACAAGGAATGACACCTGCTGCACAACCGACACTCACTCCCAGCCCTTTTCCCAGAGTCATAAAATGACACGCCCTCCCCCTGCCTGTCTATGCGCTGCTCAGTTACAAAAAGGGAAACCGGAAAGCCCCCAGCTGGGCCACTGGTGCACTGAGGTAGGGTCACACACATTCAGCTTTCCCATCCCCCCGCTCCCCCCACTCGATTAAAGCACAAGGCTGCTAACTAAAAGGCCGCTGGTCTGAACTTTCCAGCCAATTTGTGGGAAAAAGTGGCAGCAGGGCTGAGCCCCGGTGGCGTCAGTGGTTGAGTGCGGGACTGCGGCCCGCGGGTTTGGCGGTTCAAATCCAGCGGCGGCTCTCAGGAGCAGCACTGGGTAGTGCCCACAACCACCAGAGGCAGTGATGCCCCCCCCCCTCAAAAAAAAAGTGGCAGCAGTCCATTTCCATGAAGGCTTGTCACCTTGGAGACCCCGGGGAGCAGCTCGCTCTGTGCCGGAGGCCAGCTAGGCATCAGAACGACTGGACAGCAGAGGGTCACTCTACTCGAGAATCAGGTCTGCAAGTCAAAAAGCTCTTCTTTGCTGCTGAATCAAAGGCACTCCAAGCTTATTTCCCAAATGCTGTGGTCTTGAAGGAGACAATGAAAATAGAGCCATGAAAATCCCCATCAGGCCCAGGAGCCTATGCAGGACAGACAGCCGAGGTTGCTTAGGGACGGGCCAACCTGTCAGCTCTGCCATGGGCTTGTCTCACCCAAACTGTAACTTCCCCCAAATGTGCGTGTGTTGGGCGGGAGGGGTGGGGGGGGGCAGCACCAGCGAGCTACCCCTCGCACCTCTTCTACAGCTGCCTCCCCATCTTTGACAACAACGGGCAATGAGTGCTGCTGCTGCTTTAATCGCCTTGGAGCCCATTGTGGTTTTTCTTCCAAGGCGCCCCTGAGGGGTGTCAATCTTTTGGTTTGTGGTCACATCCTTCACCATCTGCGTTATGCAGGGACTCCTGTGGCAGTTCAGTCATAAGCCCTGTCAAGTAAAACTCACTGCCATCAACTCAACTCTGAATTATAATGACCCTGTGGGTTTCTGAGACTCTAAGTCTTTAGAGAAACAAAAAGCCTCTTTCTTCTCCCAGAGAGCATCTGGTAGGTTTGAACTGCAGACCTGCAGTTAGCAGTCCAACTCGTAACCCACTATGCCACCAGAGCATCTTAGTTTAACCCCTAACTTGGGTAAGCACTTAACATTCAGTATGAAAGCAACTCATCATCCTCTTTCTGGCCAAAGGAGACACCCCGTCAGCGGTCCCTTATTGCCTGGGTTCAATTCCCAGTCACACCTCACGTGCAGCCACCCCCCATTTAGTAGTGGAAGATTGATGCTGCTATGATGCTGAACAGCTTTCAACAGACCTAACCAATGGTTCTCCACCTGGGAGTCCAACAACCCTTTCACAGGACTTGCTCGATTCGTAACAGTAGCAAAATGATAGGGTTGGGGAGGGGGGGGAGTCACCACAACATGAGGAACTGTATCAACGGGTCGTTAGGTAGGTTAAGAACCACTATTCTAGACAAAGAGGAACTGGGAGAAGAAAGAGCTGGCGATCAACTTTCAAAAATCAACCAATGAAAAGCCCTCTGGACCCCATCGGAAACCGACTGTGGGGGTGCATAGGACCAAGGGACTATCTATCTGAATCTGCTTGCCCATGATCCACCCAGTAGCCCCTAACTATACGAGCACGATGCTGTCTGCACCTACAAAGGGGAGGTCGACACTGTCCTCAGCTCCTTTTGCAGGGCTCCTGCAAAATTCGCACATGGCACCTCACACAGATACTGCATCCACTCCCACCCCCACTTTCAAAGCAGGGGCCAGTGGCCAGCTGTGGAAGGAGGCCTTTCTTGTGTGTGATATCGTCTGCAGGGGCCCCACCGCCACCAGGCGACTTTCTATGGTCAACAAAAGCTTGCGGAGCAAGGGCCAGGGAAACCCAGAACCACCTCTCAGGGACCTTCTCTCATCTCCCAAGAAGACCATGGAGCCGTGTAACGTCTAGGTGGCCACAACATAGCCTTATTAGATAAGTTAGGCAATGGCCTACTGAACAGTGAGGGGAAAACCAAACCAAATCCCCCAAGGCAGCCACTGAGGGGTTCCTAGTGGAGAATCTGGGCAGGGCAAGCCCAAGCATAGATGCCCAGGGCTAGTTCACTGCCCTCCTCAGCTTCTTCCTGCTGGGGACACAGAGGGTGCTCACCTGGCACCGGTCACGCCTGTCCTGTGTTGTGATTTCCTGTTGCAGTCAGACATCTCTAAGATGTGAGACCCTCGGACTTCCATCTTCCTCCAGCTTCCAGGGCAGGCCCTTTGAGTTTGGCATTAGCCCACTCCACAACAGAACTTCTGGGCAGTCAGCAGTCCCGAGGGTACAGGCAGCACTCCAGCCCCAGGGCTGGGGAGGAGCCTGGAGCAGGGTGCCCTGAACATGTACCCAGGCGAGAGCTTCATGTGGGAGGAGGCGCCGACTGGACACAGGGGACAGCGTGTGCTCAGGGAGGCTCACAAAGTCTCCCGCACAACTGGGTGTGCTGGATGCAGACTCTGAGAGAGCACATGTGCACACTGCCCCTCGGAGGCTCCCATCTGCTGGGCCAGCACACGCGTCCACAGGACGAAGCCTTGGCAGCTCCTTAGACAGGTGTGTGCAGGGTTTATGTTATTGCTGACCTGGCAGAAAGGATTAGCCCGAAGACCTGTTGCTGTAGACATCCAAGGCTGCAGGGGCTGGCTCTTGGCAACTATTCCTCTGTTACTTGGTGAGGCTGCTCCAACTTTGCAGGTACTTGAGGGTATCAGGTTGGTGGCCCAACAGCTGCTTCCAGCAAAAGTGTCATCTGTATAGTCCCCGAAACAGTGGACCACAAAGGTAAGCCCACAGCTGCACACTGTTCTACCACTTCTCTTGGAAGAGTTTTAATTTTAGTTTTGCCTCTTTCTTCACTGTCCCCGATTTTTTTTTTCCTTCCATAAGGATCTTAAATATGTCAACCACCCATCCAGAACTGAGGTTCCTGATTAGGTGAGGTACAGGAGGGCAGCTGCAGGCCAGCAAGGCCTGAGAGAGCCCCCCACGCTGTCACCTGAGCCACATCAGCTACAAATGCACCAAGGCCCAGACCACCTTCCCCCAGCCCTCCAACCTAGTCTGCCATGGGGTCAAGTGACCAGACATCCCGCTTTTTTTTTTTTTGGGGGGGGGGGGGCATCACTGCTCTCCTGGTGGTGGAAATAGGAGGCCCAGCCCCACTGCTGGAATTGAACCTCCGTCCCAGTGGGCCACAGTCCTGCGCACAACCACTACGCCACCGGGGCTTAGCCCGACATCCCGCTTTTTAACAATTTAACAACATCCTGTGGTGTTTTAAAATTAAAATCAATACATTAAATACTATTTTTGTGTTCTATGAACATTTTTGTTGCTCCATATATACCAAATTTTTAACCAAGAACCCCCACCTCCCGGTCAATGGTGTCCTGGTTAAAATCTGGCTACTTTACATGGGGTCAAGGTTCCTGGTCAGTGGTCACTGAAAGCCAGGTTCCAGTCCAATGGCCATTGAACATGACCACAGAAGACCACTGATAGGGCATCATCTGACAGATACCTTGACTTCAGAGAGAAAAGTTTCGATGCATCACAACCACCCCTGCCCCCATTTCAGCAGGACTCTGACCACACCTATCACTAACAGTTGTCAAGGAGTCTGTGCTGATTCTTGCCGCTCCCCTCCCCCATGTGTGTTGGAGCACACACTCTGCTCCAGAGGGTTCTCTGGCTGAGTTTGGGGAAGAAGAATGCCAGGGTTTTCTTCCCATGCCCTGGATGAACTCAAACTCCCAACCCTTTGAGTAACAGCCCCGCATGTTCAGCGCGACACCACCCAGGGCCACCACCCCCCCCCGCCGCATCAGGGAGGACCCCAAACAAACCACAGGTCAGTAGGTCATGTTCGCACATGCTAAAATATGTTCAATGACAATCTGTTACCTCCGCACCCCCTTCTTCCTCCTTTCCCCAGAGAGCCCTCCAGATGAGCCCCTGAAGAACCCTGGACCCCTTGGTCACTGGCCCACCTCATCTATTGATGGTGACCACTTGCCCAATCCCAAAGCTCCCCTGGCAGCAATACCAACCAGCGCTAACACCTCAGCTGCCTCTCAGAGTCTGGGTACTCAAGCATGTGGGAGTCAAGTCATCAGGCACTGGCTGGGAAAAAAAAAAAAAAGATGCACAAGACACCTAGAGGCTACTTGTGCGATTCTCTGGTGCTTCTATCTTGGGAACTGAAGCAGCACTAGTGACTGCAAGGAAGACATTCTCAGGTTTTCTACAGCGTGTGCCTCTTCCACCCCAAAATCACAACAAAAATGCCTGCCACACTTGTTTAACGAACGACAGCTCACCACTAGTCCACCTTCCTGGGACCTACAGGCCGGGGGCAAAACGGTGGCTATTGCTCATACACTGGAGCTCTGGAAAGGCCATAACCCCTCAGTTTCCCCCACAATTGTTATGACCCAATATGAAATTATTCCAAAGGCACCAGGAGCCATGCAGACGGTGGGGAATGCGTAACCCGGCTCAGAGAAAGCAGAAAAAAAACAAACAAACCAAAAAAACCTAAATGCTACTTCCAGGAGAGACCTTGTGAGTTTCCCAGGCCAAAGCCAGGGTGACTTTTTCTTCCATCATCAGCACACTAAAAGCTGACCTCAATGGTCATTTCCTGGTCACCCAGCAAATGCAGGGGGCTCCCTCTAGAAGGGCTTCCCACTGCCACTTCCCACTGTCCAACCAGGGGAAACTGGGGAAGCTCAGGAAGAACACAGCAGGTCTCCCCCACCCCATGCCCCATCCCAGGAAATACCTGAGAAAGCACGAGCCTGGAGTTTTAACCCTGACTGTCTCGGGTCACAAATCAACCACCAGGCTGTGTCGCCCCAGGTGAGGGGAGAGGAGGGGGTTGTGCCAGGAGAGAAAACCACCTCTGCCTAGCCACCAAAGAGAGGGCTCTCTGCCTTGGTCAGGGGCACCACGGTCAAACCGATGCCCAGTCAAGCGAGAGGAAGGACCCCACCCCGTGTCCCCCAATAATTTTCTCTCCGCAACGACCTCCCCCCCCCCCCCAAGAGAGAGCCGGTAAAGGCAGATACAAGGGTGGCGGCGAGGGGCTCTCCATACGCCCTGGGCCCCTCAGCTGGGGGGCAAAGCAGGCCAGGGGCTCCCCCTCGGACGCCAGGTATGGTGGTCCCGGCCGGAGGAGAAGCGAGGAGGTCTTCCGGGGTCGTCCAGGAGGCCCAGACTCGGCAGGCACGGGCTCTCCGAGTCACGGTCGAGACACCAGTTGCTCCACAGCCCTTGCTTTACCCTCCCCCCGCCCGACGGGAGGGCTTCCCCGGGGGTCTAGGGCCCCAGCGGCAGGGTGGGGTAGGCGAGCTCCGTCCGGGGCAGCGAGGGTCCACGAGCTGGACCTCCAGGGGAAGAGCGGCTCTGACCTCAGCCCCCGTCTGATCCCTCCACCCAGGCCGCAAGGAAGCCTCGGCCTCACGTACCCAGCGCTGCCGGGCTGCCCGACCTGGCCCCGCTCCCGGGAGGCAAGAGGCTGGGATGGCAGCGGCCCTCGGGGGCAGGGAGACGCCGGGAAGACCTACCGGGGACCGGCGGGCGCGGGGCACCGGGGAGGGGGAGGGTCCCGGCTGCACGCGGCCTCCGTCCCGGCACGCGCGGCGGGCACTTACGTTGCTCTGGGCGTCGATGGCCTGCAGCAGCCGGTCCCTGATCTGCTGCGGAGACGCCGGAGCCGCTGTCATTGCCTGGGCGAGGCGGGGGGGAGCGGCCGGGCCGGCGGGCGGGCGGGCTGAGGCGAGGGGACGGGGGGTCACTCACTCGCCAGCCTCCGGGAACGGAGCCGCATGTTCCCGCGGCGCTGGAGCCGGAGGGGGCGCGCGGGGTGGCGGGAGAGGGGAGCCGGGGCCGGCGCTCGGGCCGGGCCGCCGCCGCCACCGGAGGAGGAGGAGCCGCCGGAGCCGCCGGAGCCGCCGCCTCGAGAACCAAACTCCAGTGAGCTGCCCCCGCGCGGAGCACTCTGGGTAACCCGCGCCGCACGCAGCGTCGGCGCCACGCTGAGAAGGTTGGGAGATGGGGGCGGGCCCAGACGCCAGGCCGGGGCGGGGCCGCGCGCGCGCTCCGCCCCGTGCTTCGGCGCACGCGCGCGCACGCGCACTCGCCGGCCGCTTCGCCCCGCCCGCCGCGGACGGGAGCCGTTGAGAGGCGGTTGGGCGGGGCAACGGCCGCCGCCCGAGGCCCCGCCCCCGTCGCGCGCCGGCAGCTTCCGACGGAAACCCGCCGTCTGCGCGCGCGCGCGCCGATACCTTGGTCCCGGCGCACCAGGCGTCCAGCACGAGCCCGGCCCCTGGGAGGCAGGCCTGGAGTCGCACGGTGGTGACGGGTAGCGCGGAAGCTGTCCAAGCCTGTGCAGCGATCTTCCTGGGGCCGTCAAGGTCCCCGTTGCGGTTTTGCGCGCGGCGACAGACTTCATTGCCATTTTGCACGAGGTGTCACCCGAGGAGCTGGGTAGGGCCGAGAACCCCGCCTCTGGGGCCCGCCGGAGGAAGAAGCGAAAACGAAAGAAGACTTCGCGCCTGGAGGAGCCGTCTGCCACCCAAGCTCCGGAAGCTGACGCCCCCCTGCCCCCTCGGCCCTGGCTCCAAACCTGGCTATTTCCCCACCTCGGCACCAATGACTTCTGGGGCCACCCTGTGCCTTCCGCAGGGACGACCTGGAATCTCTCCCCATTGCTAGATGTCCTGGGGTGCGGGGGAAGAACACTTACGACTCACTGACCCAAAGGCCCCTCCCCTCCTTCGAGAAAACGAAAACCCTCATTCTCGAAACCAGAGGCGCACACTGAAGTCCAAGGTCATCCAGAGTTCTGGGTCAAGCCCACGACGGCTGACTCATGTCAAGTTTAAGGGCGCCTTGCTTCCCACCCTTCCCAGCTGCCTTTAACTGCTGGCTGTTGAACCCATCCCCCCCCCGCCCCCCCCTCCCCACTTTAGCTCTGTAAAGAAGGGGGGGTGGGAAAGGAGGATTATCAGCCCCAGCCTCGGGAGAAATCACTTTGGCTGTTGTAACAGGAAGACCTGGGTTTAAAACGGGAGGGTGGCAGCTAATGAGGACCACATGTGTGCCTTGACTCGGTGCTACACCTGTTAGTCTTGCATTTGCCACGCTTCTGGGATCGCGTTTTTTGTTAAAAGGCTGCTGCCTCTGCACATGGCTGTGGTTTCTTCTGTAAATGTAAAGAGCAGTACATCACACTTGCAGGTGCAAAACAAACAAGAGCCAAAGAATTCCCTTTATTTACTCTCCCACGGAGAGCTTTCCCTCTCTGGTTCAAATTGGAGACTGGCCCATTTAGGTCACTGCAGAGAAGCAAAACAAACGTCTTTCCCCCACACATGTGCCATTCTTGTTTCTCTGTACTTTCAACTCAAGATAGACCAGGTCCTTTTGAAAAGTCAAAGATTACATCAAAATCAAACCATTTCTCAACCTACCTTCCCTTTGTGTGTGTGTGTGTGTGCATCATTGCCTCTGGTGGTTGTGGGCGCTACCCGTGCCACTCCTGAGAGCTGCCGCTGGATTTGAACCACCAAGCCCGCGGGCCACAGTCCTGCACTCAACCACTTATACCACTGGGGCTCAGCCCTACCTTCCCTTTTTTAAAACCGAACAAAACTTATATTCTAGATCCAGTTGTGGGTTAGGCAGTGGACCTCTCCCTGAATGGTGAGCAGTTCAAGCTGGCTGTGCCCACACGATTTACAGTCCCAGGAACCCTAGGGACAAGTGTCACTGTGCCCTACAAGGTCACTCTAAGCTGGAGTGGACTTGATGATCGTGGGCTTTGGTTTGGACCCTGGGAGGGCACAGACGGTCTCCATATTCGCAGTAGACAAAGTGCTTAAGAACTGACTGAAAAGTTGCTGCTTTGATTCCACCAGGAGGCAGCTTTGCAGAAAGCCCTGGCAGTCTACTTCAGAACAGTGCTCATTAAGTAAGCTAATAAATGAACTACCAGGTCCTCCTGGGATAGCTGGATATACAGACACGCCCCCACATGCACGCACACGTCAGTTCCACCGGCTCACACATGGAACACACAAATCATTGCTCTTGAGTCAATTCCTCAATGCGTGGTGGGTGTCCACATGTCAGAGCAGAACTGCTCCTGTGAACGGTGTTGGTGGTCAAATTAAATATTTCCAGGCCTTTCTTACATAGTGCCACTGGTGAGTCCCAACCCTCCTGTCTTCTGGCTACTGGTTGAGTAAAAACCAACGCCCCCAGACAAGGTACCAGTCCGGGGGATGGCTTCAGTAAACGTGGTGAACAAGTGAAATCCTGGGATGAAATGTAACAAATACTTTTTTTACTATAACAAGCAAGTACACACATGTAAATAAATCGTTTTATTCATGTAACACTGCCTAGGGCTTTTGTAAAGATGAATAAAGTAGACCTCGAACAGGAGTCTTGAGAGCGTGGGCAGCTCCTCCCAGGTCCAGAGGCAAACACCCAGCT